>PVKP010004858.1:0-86664 GCA_004027715.1 Plecturocebus donacophilus | reverse complement strand
AACGTGCCGGCCTCTCGGGAAACCAGAGGAACTCTACCCATTGTCCCCACTAACAATCACATGGCCATCTGCTGCCTGCAACTTAGCGTTCTGTTGCTCCTCACACTTCTCTACCTCTCCCAGAGGAAGCTGGTGAAGTGAAGGAAGGAAGTGGCCAGGAATACCTACACTAACAGCAGCCCCATATCTATGAGTAAGGTCTAGTTTCCACTTCCAGTCACCTTCCAGCATTCTGCCCTTGCTCACAGATAACCCTGTCTCCAAGCACACTTCCACTCCCATCTTTGCAGAAGCCCAGCCCTTCTCCCCAGCCACACAGATGTGTCATGAAATAGAGTTTGAGTTGTATTAAAAATGAATGTAGACCAGGTTTGGTGGCTTATGCCTGTAATCTCAACACCTTGGGAGGCTGAGGCAGGTCGATCACTTGAGGTCAGGAGTTCGAGACCAGCCCAGGGAACATGGCAAAACCCTTTCTCTACTAAAAATACAAAAATTAGCTGGGCACAGTGGCACATGCCCATAGTCCCAGCTAGTTGGGAAGCATGAGAATCACTTGAACTTGAGAGGCAGAGGTTGCAATGAGCTGGGATCATGCCACTGCACTCCAGCCTAGGTGACAGAGTGAGATTCCATCTCAAAAAGCAATGTAGAGCCAGACAGGGTGGCGAGAAGCTGAGCTCTGTGTAGTAGCTGTGTTCCTAATATTTCTGATATAACAGTAAGCTTGACCTATAGATGTTTTACCTAAGATAAAAACAAAAAACAAAATTACCTAATTCAAGAAACTACAGGCTTATCTAGTTTATCTATCCGGGTTTATTTCCTCTGATGGTTTCAGGTTGATTTCAAAATACTTAAATTAAAAACATATTTCAGTTTACTGTCTTTAAAAGATGGTTACCAGTTTAAAAGACAGTTCTGTTATTCAGCTGAATGCTCAGGTAAACGTATATCTTAATTAAGTTTGACTTAACTCTCCAGGGGGAACACACCTGAAACTAGAGGAACAGCTTATGTGGTCTATGAGGACATCTTTGATGCCAAGAATGCATGTGATCACCTATCAGGATTCAATGTTTGTAACAGATACCTTGTGGTTTTGTACTATAATGCCAACAGGGTAAGTATAGCCAAGTTCTCATTGTATGGTGATCTAATTTGAAAATTAGTGTAGAACTGTACTGTGATGATATATGTCTACTGTGACTATTTTTTGGCTAATGCTATTGGTGAAATTGATTTGGCTGTAGATCGGTAATTCAACTTTGGTGCTTACCACATTTCCAGGCATTTCAGAAGATGGACACAAAGAAGAAGGAGGAACAGTTGAAGCTTCTCAAGGAGAAGTATGGCATCAACACAGATCCACCAAAATAAATGTTTTCTACATTTTCATTTTGGACTAAAACCCATGAATGACAACTACCACCTTTTCCTTTTTTTTTCCTTTTTAATTAATACTAAATATTGTGATTTCTTATTTGAGGTTCAAAATGACCTTGAAACTTTGATACATATCAGAATACATGATATTAATAAACTTGTCACTTTTTGTGAAACACATCTGTCTTTTCTCTTGAACTTTCCCTCCCTGTTTGATACCAGGAAAAAAACAGTTGAAGCTTATCAGGAATTGTAGGTGCTCCTAGGGATTCTGAGTTTCTTGAGAACAGGACCTCTTTATATTCTTAATGCCTCTGGGGTCCAGTGCACCATCAAAGGAACTTGCTGTTTATTGAATGTCTATTAATAATGGAATCTTTATAACAACTCAGTGAAGATAGGTATTTGCATTTTGCAGGCGAGGAAACCAAAGCTCATGATGTTGGGTGAATGAATAAAATGCTAACCTACAAAGCTGGTGTAATAGCAATCAGTTATTAACCAAGCCTTTACATTTGAATAATGCTTGCTTTATAGTTAACAAAACACCTTTGTCAGTATGGGTACCCTTGTCTTAGAACAGAGGTCTATTCTAGAAATGGTCATTTAGATGATAGTACACTGTTAGAAACTTAGATTTGCCTCTCTAAATTTTTTTTTAAATTATGGGTATATAATGGTTGTCACATTGGTAGAAGTTTGAGAGCAAGCTGCTTGGGTAGTGGTGTTGGTTGTTATATGTCTAAGATTGTATTTATGTAGCCTTTTCCTTTAGTTATTAAGCATCTGTATGTATTTTGGACCTTAGCTCATAAAATATCTTTGCCATAAATAAAATACTTAATGCTCATTCTTATTATCATGAGTTCCCATGACATGGAGATAATATGGTTATTACCCCATTCATCATCGTGGCAGCTTGGGAGAATATAGTCATAATTTTCTTTTTATTACTTAGGCATGGACCAAATGGAAAAATACAGACTAATTGTTTTGTGTGTAATTGGAACCTAAAATCAATTTGAAGGGTACATACACTGAATCAATTCAATGGACAAAGAGCATCAATTTTGCTTTTAATTATATCTTGAGTGTTTTTTGAAAGCCCTGTAAGAGAGTAAAAGAGTCATTTCTAAGGTTGGGCAGATAAGAAAGGAGTCACAGCTGTAATTTTCTTTTGAATGCTTTTATGCATGTATTATTAGTTTTTGTAATGCATGGTGTGCCTTTAGGTGATGTAAAAAGAATTTTCTAAAAGACTTGCTTATAAGAGAAAAACTGAAATTAGAATCAAAAACTCAGAGTGTGATTTGTCTAAGTGGCAGGCTAGCTTGCCTCTGGTGTAGTTGTTTTAATAACAAGGAAAAATTCCTTCTATTAGCAATCAGATGAGTCCATCATTTGGATTAATATATCTGTTAGCTGAATTTCATGACCTAAAGTTAAGACTTTTAAAACTTTCCTCTAATTGGAAATCCTGTGTCCTGTCCCAATTAAGTTACAAGAACTTGCACGCAGTGTACAAACACTGAGTCCCCCTTTGCACACAGTACTGCACCAAGATGCTGAGGATATTATGATCAATCCTCTACATAAGGCATCCAAAGCTCAATTTTTCAAACTGCTTTTAAGAGTGCAACAGATGACTGTGTTTATATGTGCACACGTGTGCCAGAGCTGCTTTACTTTCATCTAGGTTAAATTTTTGGGTTTCTAAGAAAAAATTAGTATGACTAGAGAATTCATTGACTGAAAGTTTGAAAACAACTAATGTGACCTTGATCTTATTTTTGCTCCTCTGTTTAACAACTTTAGTGGCTCTCACAGGGCAATGTCCAAACTCATTAGTATACTGCATCATAATTTTCTGCATCATCTTTTAAGAGCTCCAGTAAAAAGGTTCATTTCCCAGATTACCTGCAGAGCCTAGTCTGTCTTCTCCAGGTGCTAGTCAGTATGTATTTGCACTTTGGGGGAGTTCTTTTAGTGGGTGTCTCCTTTGACCCACCTCAGCTATAAATACTCTAGACCGAGATCTTTTATATGCCCCATAGTGGGCACCTGAAATAGTCCTTGATGTCATCTTTAGTTATCTTATTGGTGTCACAGCAGAAAATATGCATACGTCTTTTATACAGTCTGACTTCTAAGAAATTATAGGCATTTGGGTCATCAAAGAAAGCCAGGAACCAAGACATTCTGAAGGAAACATCCTCTGGCTGCCCACAATAGAGGTGAGCACAGGTACTTTGGGTGACTAAAATGCAAAGCGCTTCCTTTCCCTCATATTCTCCATCCTAAAGCACTGCCTCTTTATTAACTCCTCCACCCTCAGCAAAGGAATACAGCCAGGATTTCTTGGAGTCAAAAAAGGTAGATCATGTAGCCAAGATGACATGGCCCCATAGCATATGTATGACATCATGTGACATGTATTAGTGAGTTTATGAAGAACACTAACAGTACCTGTTATCAGCCCCTCCCTCCTCAATCTTGAAACAATTCCAAGTCATCACTGATAGAAAACTCTATTGGCTGAGCACAGTGATTTAAACCCGTAATCCCAACACTTTGGGAGGCTGAGGAGAGAAGATAACTTGAGGCCAGGAGTTTGAGACCAGCCTGGGCCACACAGTGAGATTCCCCCAGTCTCTATTTTTTAAAATAATAAATGAGTTTTTTAAAAAAAAAAAAAAAAACCCTGACTATGGCAGTTCTCACCCTACACCAACTGAAAGAAAAATGTTTGAGCACATTGCCCCAGGCTCCTCTGACCTATGCATGACCCACACGTAACCTATACCAATAAGTGGGTTGATTTTAAAACCCAACTGGTGTTTCTAGTCACAATAAATGTTGATGAAATAAGCACAATATGTGGAAGCAAGTTCAGAATCATATATTCTTCTCAAAAGTAATTCCTCAATGTAAGTTAGAACAAGTCTAAGTGAAACTAAGTAATGTATGTGAAAACAAGTCAAAATCACACAGTGTTTTCACAAGGAACTTCCCAATGTGAGTGTATGACTTCAAGCTCTTAACACTCTTCATTTGTTCAGATGCACAAAGTGCAAAGTGTTCTGTTTCCATCCGGGTGAATGGAGCTCATCCAAGAGCACATAGGTGCTCAAATCCCACATTTGATTGCTAGGCTGTAAGATTTGGACCCTAATTTCTTCAGTTATGCAGAGGAAGATTCTGAGCCTGAGATGGGTGGCAGGTAATACGTACTTTACAGGATTGCTTAGAGGATTGATGGTAATAATTTAAAAGTATATACTGCCAGGCACGGTGATTCACACCTGTAATCCAATCACTTTGAGAAGCTGAGGCAGGCGGATCACTTGAGGTCAGGAGTTCAAGACCAGCCTGGCCAATATGACAAAACCGCATCTGTACTAAAAATACAAAAATTAGCCGGGCGTGGTAGTGAGCACAAGAATTGCTTGAACCCAGGAGGCAGAGGTTGCAGTGAGCCAAGATTGTGCCACTGCACTCTAGCCTGTGACAGAGCGAGACTCCATCTCAAAAAAAAAAGTATATAGAACAAGGCCCAGCATGTAAAATGCTCACATTGTAGCTATTATGTTTATCACTCGCCTAGCCACCTGGAACCCTCCTTTCCACTCTCCCAAGGGCAACTGGCTTGTGTGGTCCTTAGAGCACTTCCTACCTACAATAAGGATGGACAGGAATTTGTCAAGCACAGAGCCTTTATTTTACATATTTCCAAAGAGGACATTGTGAGCAGCCAACAGAATTTATAAGAGAGAAAGTGACAGCAAAGGTAACTGGCTCAAGTCCCTCTGTGTAAGCCATGTACATTTCATGTCTGAGCACCTTGTGTGTGTGGCTTAAGTGAAAGTAAGGCAGTATAGATTGTGCGAACAAGAGATCTGTGTTCTGTCATCAGGAAAGGCTACTACATGCATCACACAAAATGCACAACCTGAAATGCTTCAATCTGCAACCGAAGTTTCCTCAAGCAAGAATTCGCATGAACACTGACGAACACATACAGAGCAACTTGGGCAGAGAGAACAGATGATGCCATGGGGCAGTGAGGTTAGCACACTGATCAAGAGCCCCAAACAGGAGGAGCCGTCCCAGTGGCAGAGCAGGCTAGGAGGGAGAGCAGCAGCCATCTCCAGCCACCTCGAGTTCCTTCCTGCCTTCACTCTAAGTTGAGCAGCTCCACGTCAAAGATGAGAGTGGCATTGGGAGGGATGACACCAGGGTGGCCCGTGGCTCCATATGCCACATCAGGGGTGCAGGTCAGCTTCGCCCTCTGCCCCAAGCTCATCTAGCAGGGATGGGGGCAGATGGGGAGAGGAGAAAGAGGACCCAGCTTGATTTAAAAGAAAAAAGTTAGATGACTATGGCATTTTCCCAAACCAACCTCAATGTTAACTCTGAAGATCTGAGATGAATCTTACATGTGATACATAGAAATTGTGCTAAGAACTGTAACAAATGCAGATTCTGCCTCAGCAGAGACGTGACTGTGGGGCAGTAACCCTCACAAAGTGGTCTCAAATTCATACATCTGACAAACATTACTGGTTATTCAATTTGTGTATGACTGAAACACTTCCATTTGTTCATAGTTGTTCCTCACCCTCTTCCAAAGAATAGACCTCTTTAGGAAAGAGGGTGTATGAATAGCACAGGTACATACTCAAGTAGGTGACGAGCAGTTCATTAAAGTGGTTTAGAGACTAGAGACACCAGCAAGGTGGCAAGGGCCTCTTACAAGACCCACTGTGGACAGCCACGGTGGCTCACACCTATAATCCCAGCATTGGGAGGCCAAGGTGGGCAGATCTCTTGAGTCCTGGAGTTCAAGACCAGCCTGGTCAATATGGCAAAACCTGGTTTCTACTAAAAAATACAAAAAAAAGTAGCTGGGCATGGAGGCTGGTGCCTATAATCCTAGCTACTTGGATGGCTGAGGCAGGAGAATTGCTTGAACCCAGGAGGTAGAGGTTGCAGTGAACTGAGATTGTGCCACTGCACTCCAGCCTCAGTGACAGAGTGAGACTCTGTCTGAAAAAACAAAAACAAAAACAAAAACAAGACCTTTTGTAAGGGAGCATCATAGGACTTCACAGACAGACCAAGGAAGGAGAGCTTGAACCAGGGCGCATCACAGCAGTTGAGAACCCACTCAGCGTTCGGGGGACAAGTGGTGAAATTTTAAATTAAATTCTAATTCTATTTAATCAGAAATTAAATTACATTCTAATCCAATAAATTCTATTTCTGAATTTTGAATAATCGAAAATTTGAATAAGTAAGTAATATTATATCGACATGAATGTCCTGGTTTTGATCATTGCATTATAGCTGTGCAAGAAGGGGAAGCTGGAGAGAGTATAGAAGAACTCTGTACTATTTCTATAATATTTTTGTTAAGTCTGAAATTCTTTCCAAAAAAGCAAAAAAAAAAACAAAACAAAAAGTCTTCTTGGCCTCCTGCACCCCAAGTCTTCTGCCACCTTAGTCTCAGACAACTGGTAGACCGCAGCTATTTGTTTTTTGTTTTGTTTTTTAAGACAGAGTCTTGCTCCCTCACCCAGGCTGGAATGCAGTGGCACAATCTCTGCTCGCTGCAACCTTTACCTCCCGGGTTCAAGTGATTCTCCTGTCTCAGCCTCCCAAGTAGCTGGGATTACAGACTTGAACCACTGTGCCTGGCCCTCAGCTAGTTCTGAGCAAGCCTACAGGAATGTGCTTGGGATGAGAGCCCCCCAGGGACACAAAAGAGGCATGCTGGCAAGGAGAGGGGTGGGGACGCAAAGCCAGGAGGGGACACCACATGGCATTGCCATGGCCTGGCGGTAGAGTCAAACCTATAGTGGTCTGTGAGCGGGTGAAGGTGGAAGTGGAGGCAGAGTGCTGAGCCCAGATCTCCAACTCCCCAGATCCCCTTTAATGCGAATCCTCATCCTACCTGGGCTGCGCCCTCTTCAAAACCTTTGATGACTTCCTGTTTGCCAATTCTGAACTTGAAAGGTTTGTTTCTGTCTCTGGATGAATCAAATTTCTTCCCATTTTGGAGCATTCCTGTCAAAGCAAGAATAGGGTGCAATAGAGCTGTGGTCATGAGTTAACTCCCGATTCAGATTCCACATGTCTAAAATGGAATACCTTTTCTGCACACACCTGCTCATCTTCCAATCCTCCCCATCCATCCTGTCGCCCAAGCAGGAAATCTGGACACTTTCCTATGCCTTACCCCCACATACTGCCTATCACCAAGTCCTCCATATCTTTGGACTCCACCTGTTTTCTTCATTTCTTTTATTTATTTATTTAGAGACGGAATCTCACTACATCACCCAGGCTGGAGTGCAGTGGCACGATCTCGGCTCACTGCAACCTCTGCCTCCTGGGTTCAAGCAATTCTCCTGCCTCAGCCTCTCAATTAGCTGGCATTACAGGCACCTGCCACCACATCCGGATGATTTTTGTATTTTTAGTAGAAACAGGGTATCACCAAGTTGGCCAGGTTGTTCTTAAACTTCTGACCACAGGTGATCCACCCGCCTCAGCCTCCCAAAGTGCTGAGATTACAGGCATGAGCCACTGCGCCCAGCCAGACATTTCAACTTTTTTATGCCACTTCCTCCACCTAAAGGTCTGCTTTCCCAGCTATTCCAGTCTCAGGTTGAGTCCTCACATAAGGTTCCTAAGGCTTCCTAAGTTTCCCCCAAAAGGCAAAACTCAAAGGTTACATCATCCCCTACTGCAGGGAACAGTGTAAGGTGACTTAGCTGGTCAGAGGTGGCCTCCTGACTCCGTACTAATAGGGCTGTTTGAAACCAGAACCCCCAGGTGCTGGTCCAGCAGTTCCAGGTCGCCCAGCCTCTGCTTCAGATGCCTGTCATCCGATGTCCACATGTCATCTCAGTCCAGCAGCCCAAGGCCCAGCAGCTATTCTCACTTCTTATTGGTGATTCTGATTCAAAGATCAGACCTTCTATAAATAATGCAGTTCCACAAATGCTCCCAGCAGTCCCTGGACCACCACAGAAGGCCATTTGGAAGTAAAGAAAGACCTTACTTGTAAGTCCAGAGACTGAGTTTTGATTTCACTCTGGAACTAACTCACTGTGTGACATTGGGCAGATCACTTCCTCTCCCAGGGCCTCAGATTTACCATGCTTAACATAGGAAGCGGGGCCAGCTTAGTGTCCAAGCAACCACGATGCCACTTCCTAATTCCTATAACTAAAATGTATATTAGAGAAACTGTCTTATTTAACTACTTTCTGAGTAGAATACATTAGGCTTTTGCCCTGGGTACTAAATGAGACAAAGGAGAAAACCCTTCTGGCTAAACAGAGGTACATGCAGATGGATGCTAACAAAATCAAATACAGACTCATGCATTTGCGCTGGGTGCAGTGGCTCACACCTGTAATCCCAACACTTTGGGAGGCCGAGGCGGGTGGATCACAAGATCAGGAGATCAAGACCATCCTGGCCAACATGGTGAAACCCTGTCTCTACTAAAAATACAAAAATAAAATTAGCCAGCCATGGTGGCATGCACCTGTAGACCCAGCTACTCGGGAAGCTGAGGCAGGAGAATTTCTGGAACCCAGGAGGCGGAGGCTGCAGTGAGCTGAGATTGTGCCACTGCACTCCAGCCAGGGCGACAGAGCGAGACTCCATCTCAACAGACATACATACATACATACATACATACATACATACATACATACATACAACTCATGCATTTGCTAAGGTTGCTAAGATATTCAAATATACAGGGATACTTATGCATGCTCACATGCACTTATGCACTCATACTCAGGAGAAAAACCCTAGTGGCCCAACAAATGCTAAGAAAATATTTAGATACATAGATACATACTTGTACAAATAATGCACACAGATATGCACACATTCACACACTCCATTTATAGACCAACTACCCTTTCTCATTCCTTAGTTTCTTCAGCTTTCATGTGACTTAACCTACTTTGGATAAATAACTTCAGTTATCTGTTGCTACAAGTTCAGCCACAACCATGCAGTCTAAACCAGACCCACTTGTATGGCGATTTGATTAGACAAAGATGCCACTGCAATGCAGCAAATAAAGGATGATTTTTTTGTATTAAGGTTGCTGGGTCAACAGTATATTCATATGGAAGAAAATGAACCTTAACCCTACCAAATCCACACAAAAAATCAATTTCAAATGAATCATAAACCTAAATATGAACAACAGAACAATAAAGCTTTTACAAGATAATAAATAGAAGGATATCTTCACGACTTGGAGACAAAGATTTCTTTCTTTCTTTCTTTCTCTCTTTCTTTCTTTCTCTCTCTCTCTCTCTCTCTCTCTCTGTCTCTCTTTCTCTCTTTCTCTCTTTCTCTTTCTTTCTTTTTGAGATGGAGTCTTGTCTCTGTCACCCAGGCTGGATTGCAGTGGCGTGATCTCAGCTCACTGCAACCTCTGCCTCCTGGGTTCAAGCAATTCTCCTGCCTCAGCCTCCTGAGTAGCTGGGATTACACGCATGTGCCACCATGCCTGGCTAATTTTTGTATTTTCAGTAGAGACAGGATTTCACCATGTTGCCCCGGCTGGTCTCAAACTCCTGACCTCAGGTGACTCACCCACCTCAGCCTCCCAAAGTGCTGGGATTACAGGCGTGAGACACCACACCTGGCCTGACAGACAAAGATTTCTTAAAATGAACACAGAAAGTTCTAACCATAAAGGAAAAGATTGATAAGTCAGACTTCATCAAAATTAGGAACTTCTGTCAGGCTGGGTACAGTGGCTTACACCTGTAATACCAGCACTTTGAGAGGCTAAGGCAGGAGGATCACTTGAGCCCAGGAGTTTGAGACCAGCCTGGGAAACATAGGGAGACCCCCCCGCCCCACCGACAGAAAAAATTAAAATTAGTCATGGTAGCACATTTCTGTAGTCCCAGCTACTTGGGAGGCTGACATGGGAGGATTCCTTGAACCCAGGAGATCAAGGCTGCAGTGAGCATGATCCCTAAAGCCTGGAGCCACTGAACTCCAGCCTGGGTAACAGAGTGAGATCCTATCTCAAAAAGAAAAAAGAAAAAAATTAAAAAAAAAAAAAGGAAATAATTTTAAAAAAGAACTTCTGTTCAAAAGTTACTATTAAGATAGTAAAAAGGCAAGCCACAGGGTGGGAGATGTTTGGAATAGATATAAACAACAAAAGACTCATATCCAAAACACATACCAAACTCCTATAAATCAGTAAGAAAAAGACAACCTAATTTTAAAAAAAGGACAAAATTAGAGCCGTCTAAAGAGGATATCCCAATGGCCCGCAGGCACATGAAAAGGTACTCAACTTCGCTCATCATCAGGGAAGCACAAATCAAAACCACAGTGACCAGCGTGGCCAACAGGTGAAACCCCATCTCTACAAAAAAAAAAAAAATATGAAAATTAGCTGGGTGTGGTGGCATATGCCTGTAGTGTCAGCTACTTAGGAGTCTGAGGCACGAGAATCACTTGAACCCAGGAGGCAGAGGTTGCAGTGAGCCAAGATCGCACCACTGCACTCCAGCCTTGGCAACAGAGCAAGACCTTGTCTCAAAAAAAAAACAAAACAACACAATGAGATACTACTGGGCACTCACCAGAGCAGGCCAAAACCAAAACAAGGTCTGGTGTGGTGGCTCATGCCTGTGATCCCAGCACTTTGGGAGGCCGAGGCAGGTGGATCACCTGAGGTCGGGAGTTTGAGATGAGCCTGGCCAACATGGTGAAACCCTGTCTTTACTAGAAATACAAAAATTAGCCGGGCATGGTGGCACATGCCTATAATCCCAGCTACTCAGTAGGTTGAGGCAGGAGAATCACTTGGACCTGGGAGGCAGAGGTTATAGTGAGCCAGGATCGTGCCATTGCACTCCAGGCCGAACAACAGAGACTCTGTCTCAAAAAAAAAAAAAAAAACCTGACAACATCAAGTGTTGGGGAGGACATGGGGTAACTGGCACTCTCCTACACAGCTGCCAAGAATGGAAATTGGCACAATGACTTTGGAAAGCTGTCGGACAGTACGGCTAATGCTGAGCCTAGGTATAACCCTGTACCCCACTTCTGGGTATATACCCAACAGAAACATGCACATATGTCTGTACACATGTACACTAAGAGATGCCTGCAAGACTGATCAAAGGGACACTATCTGTAATAACCAAAAACTATGAACAACCCAATGTTCATCAGCAGTAGAGAGGATACATAAATCGTAATATACTCATACATTAAAATGCTGTAGAGGAATAAACCACTCTGGATATATCTCACAGACATGATATTGAGTGAAAGGAGCCTAACATAAAAGAATATATACTCTATGGTTCCATTTATATGAAGTTCAAAAATAGGCAAAACCAATCCATGGAGACAAAAATCAGAATAATAGTTGTCAGGTGCAGTGGCTCACATCTGCAATCCCAGTACTAGGAGGCCAAGGTGGGAGGATGGCTTGCATACAGAAGTTCAAGAGCAGTCTGGGCAACATAATGAGACCCTCATCTCTACAAAAAATTAGAAATTAGCCAGGCATGGTGGCTTTTGACTGTGGTCTCAGCTAGTCAGGAGACGGAAGCAGGAGGATCACTTGAGCCCGAGAGGTTGAGGCTGCAGTAAGCTGTGATCACTGCTGCACTCAGCCTGAGTGACAGAGTGAGAACCTGTCTCAAAATAGCAACAACAAACAAAAACAAAAACAATGATAGCTACCCCTAGAGAGGTGGAATGACCGGGAGAAGGCATTGGGGAGACTTTTGGGGATGCTGGTAATGGTCTATGCTTATCTGGGTGGTGGTTACATAAGTGTGATCACTCTGAAAAAAATGCATTGAGCTGGACATCTTACATTATGTTCTCTACTGTATTTATATTTAGCTTAAAAGTTTACCAAAAGGGTCAGGTGCTATGGCTGACGCCTGTAATCCAGGTACTTTGGGAGGCCAGGAGGGCAGATCACGAGGTCAGGAGATCGAGACCATACTAGCTAACATGATGAAACCCCATCGCTACTAAAAATACAAAAAATTAGCTGGGCATGTTAGCAAGCACCTGTAGTCCTAGCTACTTGGGAAGCTGAGGCAGGAGAATAGATTGAACCCAGAAGACAGAAGGTTGCAGTGAACAGAGATCGAGCTACTGCTCTCCAGCCCTGGGCAACAGAGCAAGACTCTATCTCAAAAAATAAAAAAGAGAGAGAGAGATCGAGACCATCCTGACCAACATGGAGAAACCCCATCTCTACTAAAAATACAAAAATTAGCTGCACGTGGTGGTGTGCAGCCGTAGTCCCAGCTACTCGGGTGGCTAAGGCAGGAGAATTGCTTGAACACAGGAGGCAGAGGGTTCAGTGAGCCTAATCACTGCACTCCAGCCTGGGCGACAGAGCAAGACTCTGTCTCAAAAAAAAAAAAAAAAAATTTACCAGAAGTCCAACAATCTCTTGCTGTGTTTGATAAGACAGTCTCTCCCAAGACCAGAGCCCCTGCTCTATGTATGGATTGTGAAAGGACTTTGCAAAAGGATGTTGTGGTTTCAGTAACTTGATAAATACTGGTCTGTCTACAACATGTAAAATTGATAAATCAATTACACAAGTCAGAGGCCCCAGAGGACCCATGGTAATTAGGCCATATCACCAGGAGATAAAACACGGTCCAGCCCACTGACGTCAGCGACCAGCAACACAACTGCTGAAAACATCCACATCGTCTGCCTAGAATTAACCTTGTGCTTCACACTGGCCCACAGAATTGCTAAAAATGGCCCCATCCGAATATGTCCTAGGAATTAACCAGGCCTTGCTGTCTGCTAAGTGGCTGTCATTGAGTTTGCTACTTCAGGAAGCAGGTCACAAGGCAGGGTGCTCACCCCCCTGGGAACAAACACCTGCTCATGATCTTCCTGCCAGCAGTCCTGAAGAACCCAGCCCACCTTGCCTGCAGATAAAGAGCATCTCACAGGGATCAGCCCCGCTCTGGGCTCCTCCAGCACCCAGAGACAAGTACTGTTCCTCAAACGGCATCGAAGCCTCTTCATGACTTATCTGTCCTCTCCTTCCTCCTCTTCTTAATGATACTGCAGGATGGAGAGCAAGTCTGCCGGGAGCTCTAAGAGGGATTTCCAAATATCAGGGAGATCAAGCAGGGACAGGGGCTCCACCATGACCGCAGCAGAAGGAAGGGGACTGAAGTTCTTGACTCACCTAGAAGCTGGCACCATGGATGGCCCTTGCTGGTAGAAGAGGGGAAGAGTTGGCCTCCAAGCCTCCTTTATCATTCCCACCAGACCAGGTAAGGGGAGTAGGGGAATGGCTGGTCACAGGGAGACCCTGCTGCCTTGGGCTTTAGGCCTGATTCAGAGACAGGCACCTCTGGAGAGAAGCTCAGAGGACAGTTCTGCCTGGGAGGGGCAGGACTGGATGGGGGCCGAGCGGGTAAGACTTACCTGTGTAGTGCACCACACACGTCTGGCCCTTCTTGGGGAATGTCCTTCCTGCAGGGAAACATGAGAGCAGATGAAGGAGAAGTATATTACAAAAACACCTGCGACATTAAGTATGATCCTGACTAAGAGCTTCAGCCGGCATTCGCCTCCACACCATGGAGACACCTGTGGCCCTAGTTCTGGCTCTGGGTCCTGTATGAGCCAGAATGAGTCACATCACCTCTCTGGCCTGGATTTACTTTACCCGCTTGGTTTTCTCCACTCTGCTCTCTCCTGGGCTTTCTCCCCACCCCACCCCCATTTTCTCTGATTGCTCCTTTTACTTCACTTCATCCATTCCACAGACGTTTACAGTTGGCCTTCTGTGTGCCAGGACTGGACCAGACTTTAGACATGCAGAGCAACATATGAACTCAAGAGGAAGGTAGGGAAATAGACACACAAATGCCAGATTATAATGCAGATTCTACTCCATCCATCAAGGATGAATAAACATAATCATTCACAAATATGTGCCGAGAGGCCAGGTGCAGTGGCTCACATCTGTAATCCCAGCACTTTGTGAGGCTGAAGTGGGAGGATCACTTGAGCCCAGGAGTTCTAGACCACCCTGGGCAACACAGGGAGACCCCCATCTCTAAAAAAAAGAAAATTATTTTCAATTAGCTGGGTGTGGTGGTGCACACCTATAGTCCCAGCTACTTGAGAGGCTGAAGTGGGAGGATTGCTTGAGCTCAGGAGGTCAAGGCTGCAGTGAGCTGTGTTCATGTTACTGCACTCTAGCCTGGGTGACAGAAAAAGGCCCTGTCTTAACAAACAAGCAAACAAAATAAAACAAAACAAAACCACACGTATTTACTGAGTACCTACGATGTGCCAAGCCTGTGCCTGATCACAGGGCTACAGCAGTGAACACTACAGACAAGACCTCTATCCCTGTTCTTTTAGAGTTTACTTTCTTTTTTTAAGAGTAGGGGTCTCAGTGTGTCGCCTAGGCTGGAGTACAGTAGCATGATCTTGGCTCAGTGTAGCCTTGACCTCCTGGGCTCAAGCAATCTTCCTGCCTCAGCCTTCTGAGTAGCTGGGACTGCAGGTGCATGGTGCCACACCAAGCTAATTTAAAAAAAAATTTTTTTTTTTTTGGTAGAGACAGAGTCTTGATAGGTTGTCCAGGCTGGCCTTGAACTCCTGGGCTCAAGAGATCCTCCCATCTCAACCTCCCAAAATGCTGAGATTATAGGCATGAGCCACTATACCTGCCCTGGAGTTTATATTCTAATGGACAGAAACAATACTTAAATACACAAAATGATTATGGATCATGATGAATAGTGTAAACAAAATACACACAATGATGTATTAAAGGGAGATGCAGTGGGACAGGCCATTTCAGAAAGTGGTCCAGGATGGCCTCTTGGAGAAGGTGCCACTGGAGCTGGGACTTGAAGGATGAGCAAAATACTGGGAAAGCGCACTTGGGGAAGGAGTAACAAGTGCACAGAATCAGTACATTTGCAGCCAGCGAGGAAGCTAGGTGCTGGAAAGAAGGGAGGGAGGAGAGAGATGGGAAGGAGATGGGTCATGCAGGCCTTGCAGAGCGGGATTTAATACTAAGTGCAATAGGAAACCACCAGAGGGTTTTAAGCCAGAGAATGACATAATTCGAATTAAGATTTTATAAGATCACTCTGGCTGCTGTGTGTAGGATGGACGGTTAGGCGTCTGTTGCAATAATCCAGACAAGAAATCAATGATAGCTTGATTTAAGTGGTGGCAGCAGAGAAGAGAGTGAAATAGACTGGAGACATATTTTGGAAGCGGAGCTGACAGGGCGTTCAATCGGATTGGAAGTGGGGTCCAGGATGAGGACAAAGGAGACAACAAGAACGATGCTTGGGTTTTCTGTTTGGGCAACTGGATGAAGAGTGGAACTATTCCTTGAGATAGTGAAGACTGGGGAGGAACAGATTTGTGCGGGGGCAATCTTGAGATGCCTATTAGACGTCTGCGTTTACATTGCAAGTAGGCAGAGGAAGAGTCTGCCCTGGAGGTATAAATTTGGCTAGAATTTAAAGCTATGGGGCTGGATAACAAAGCCTAGGGAAGGCTAACCACAGAGCCAACATTTAGAGGACTCTATGGGAGCCTGGAGGAGAGAGCAGCTAACTGCAGAAGTCAAGGAAAACATCATAGAGGAAAGAGTAATGAAGCTAGGTCTTGAAAGACAAGTAAGAGTTTGCCAGAGGAAGTTAAAAAACACCATCTGGGAAGAGGGAACGACATGTAACATGTTCAAAGGCCTGGAGTCCAGCAATAGAGGGAGCCCTGTCTGTTTCAATGCTGTCACCCTAGAGCCTAGCATACACGTTCAATAAATATTTGCTGAAACGAGTGGTGTGTTTGACAACTCGCAGGCAGCTTGGGAAAGCTAGAGAAAAAGTTGGTGGTGGGCTTAGGGACAGTTGGTCAGAGAGGATGCTCTAGTGTGGAAGGTGAGAATAGACCACAGCTCCAAAGGCCCCTCCGCCTGGGGGAGAGGGAAAAATCATTAAAATATTTTCTGCCTGAGGGAAGGGCATGATCAAATATGCATTTTTTTTTTTTTTTGAGACAGAGTTTCACTCTTGTTGCCAGGCTGGAGTGCAATGGCGCGATCTCGGCTCACTGCAACCTCCGCCTCCCGGGTTCAAGCAATTCTCCTGCCTCAGCCTCCCGAGTAGCTGGGACTACAGGCGCACGCCACCATGCCCAGCTAATTTTTTGTATTTTTAGTAGAGACGGGGTTTCACCATGTTGACCAGGATGGTCTGGATCTCTTGACCTTGTGATCCATCCGTCTCGGCCTCCCAAAGTGCTGGGATTATAGGCGTGAGCCACCGCGCCTGGCCCAAATACCCATTTTAAGAAAAGTCCTCAGGCTATAGTGTAGAAAGGGAGTGAATATGAGATTGGGGATGAGACTGAAGGCAGGGAGGAGAGACTGAAGATGGGGAGACCACTTCAGGGGTTGCTGGGGGATGACAAGGCCTCAGGGAGATGTTTTCTGAGACCCAGCACCAAGGTTTCCGGGGTGGGCAAAGAAGCCTGTACCCCAGGGGAGATCCGAGGTAGTGGTTGGGATTGGACAAGGAAGATGGCCTGGAACCAAGAAGTCCCCCAGTTTCCTGGGGAGAGGAGCTGTTCATATTAATAATATCTGATATGAAGTTTGCCCATCAAACCCTGCAGACGATGGGGGCTTTGGTATGAATTAAATTTCAAGAAATAAAGAAATGGCTATTCCTTGCATACCCAGGCCCAATAATACAAGGGCTTGGGAAAGTGAGACACAGAACCGGGATAAGAAGGATCACTTAGGGAAGGTGGGAAGCGTGAGTTCTGTTTTGAACTTGCTGACGAGGGCACACCCTGGGATGTCCAGGGAGAGGTTTGGCAGGTCAGGTCGGAGGGCTGGGCTTAGACGCTTCAGCGTGGAGGCCATGGGAGCGGACAGGGTGGCCAGGGAGTCTGAATGCGGCGGGAGGATAAAGCGAGATGCGGAAGCGAGCAAGGGAGCGCTTCCCCCCTCCCCAGCCTGGGTCTGTCCCCACAGCCGCTCACAGCCGGCCCGCAGGGGCCCCACGGGAGGCCAGGCGGGGGACGCGGTAGGAGGAAGTCCCGAGCAGCGGAGACCCGAGCGCAGGTCCTTTCCCTGGTCTCCAGAGCTCGCTGAGCAGGGCAGGGAAAGCGAAGCCGAAACCCAGCCTTGGGTATCTGCAGCAGCGGAAAACCGAGCGGTTGCAGCCGCGACAGCAGCAGCCCCGGCCGGTCGTGGGCCGCAGACCCCCGCCTCCGGGCCGCAGACCCCACCTCCGGGCTGCTGCCTACATTCCCAAAGGTGAGCGCGGAAGAGGATGGTGGAGGACGGTCTCTTAGACCCCCAAGAATCCCGTCCGGGGTCTCCGCCAGCCTTCCCCACCCAGCCCCCCCAACCCTTCAGCACCCTCCGCGACACCTCCGAATCAGACCCCCGCCCGCCGGGCTCCGCCCCGGGACCACTCCCCTCCCCCGGCTCCGGAGGGAGCCCGGTACCGTCTCCAGGGGAGATGGTCTCGATCTCCACGCCCATAGCGGTCCCACAGGCCCCGCCTCCGGGGGTCCCTGCTGCTGCCCGACCCCGGCTCGGCTCCGGCTCCGGCCCCGGCCCCGCAGTCGCTCCGGCTCGCCTCCCCGCCGCCACTGCAGAGCCGGAGGAGGTGCGGCTGGAGTCGGGACCTGCGCGGGGAGGGGCCACTGGGAAGGGGGCGGCGGGGCGGAGCTGCGCGGAAAGGTGGGGTCGGCCGGGGCGGGGCCCGGGGGAAGGGACCCCGCCCGGCTGTTTGCGAGCCTAGCCCCGCTGACGACAATAACCCACTGACCGGGGAGCGTGGTGAGCACCCCCTCATCCTCCATCCATCCGTTCATTAGCCCATCCGTCCAATACACATGTATTTAGCATCGAGTCTGTGCTAAACTCTGGGGAGTTAACCCGGTCCTACAGACTTGTGGGGGGTGGGGGAGAGGAGAGGCAAAGGTCGACAATTAAACCATCACTTTTTTTTTTTAGTGAGAGGATCTTGCTCTGTCGCCCAGGCTGGAGTGCAGAGGCGCGATCGTTAGCTCACAGCAACCTCAACTCTGACGCTCAAGCGATCCTTCTGCGTCAACCTTCCAAGTAGCTGGGACTAAAGGGGTGAGCAACCACGCCCAGCTAATTTTTTATTTTTTATTTTTATTTTTTGTAGAAACAAAGTTTCGTTGTGTTACTACCTAATGAAACCATCACTTAAGTAGATGCGCTCAGTGCCATGCAGTTCAGAGCGTTGCAGAAGCACCGGAGAGGTTCCTACCCTCGCTTGGCGTCCTGGATCTGCAGGGGTAGGGAGGAAGGACATCAGTCCTTGCTGACTCTCCCCCAACACCCCTAAACACCTGTTCTCCATCTCGCGTAGTTCTGCTCCACGCACATTTATTGGGTACTCAATTTTCAAGGCAAAGAAATGCGCCCTGGGGATACCAATTGAATTAAGACAGGATGGCTGTCTTCCAGGTACTAAGTCTGAGAGGGACGGGGACACACAAACGGCATGGAGTGATTAAGGCTGTGGAGTGAATGAATGAATATGTAAATGAATTCTACTTTGAGTTCCTCCTCCACCTAAAAAGAGATTAAGGAATGTAGAAAAATATTTTCTGGAGGAGGTAACATTTGTTTGAAGGATAATTAGGACTTTTAAAACTCCGCCCCCCCCATTATTACCTGCATTGTTCCGAAAATTGATGTGAGGCCTCGCATATCAATTTTTGGAACAATGGCTCACACCTGTAATCTCAACATTGAGAGACCGAGACAGGAGGATTGCTTGAGCCCAGGAGTTCGAGACGAGTCTGGGCAACATAGAAAGATCCCGTCTTTTTTTTTTTTTTTTTTTTTTTTGAGGCAGAATCTCACTCTGTAGCCAGGCTGGAGTACAGTGGCACAATCTCGGCTCACTGCAACCTCTGCCTCTCGTCTCGTGCCTTAGCCTCCCAAATAGCTGGGATTACAGGCATGAGCCACCACATCTGGCTAATTGTTGTATTTTTAGTAGAGACAGGGTTTCACCATGTTGCCCAGGCTGGTCTCCAACTCCTGACCTCAGGTTATTCACCTGCCTCAGTCTCCCAAAGCGCTGGGATTATAGGCATGTCGTCTTTATTTTTAAAAAAAGAAAAGAAAAACATAAACATAAAAACTGATGTGAAGGTATGATTCTGCTAAGTGACACTGGAAGACAGGCATGGGGAGAAAAGCCTGGCAAATGGGCCCAAAATGAGCCCCAAGGGTGTTCTTCCTCCATTTCCCCACCCCCACTCTCCTGTATGCTTAGGTCCCAGATGAGGTTGTCTGCACCCGTGAAGGAGGACTGGCTGTGTTGTTCAAGAAAGACGATGGTTAACTGTACTGTGAAGGTCAGGACCTGGAATTCCTCATGGGCTGCTCCGAGATGTGGCCCAGAGTCTTCCAAGCATGTAGCTGGTCTACAGAAGCCTCAGGAATGCACTAAGCCTAAGGGATGCACCAGAGCAGGCACGCTTAGGGTCCGTGTAGAACAGGGATTTGTAGCTGGGACAGGCCCATGAAGCAGCTTCAGTAGAATGCACAATATTTTGTGTACAGATAAGAACATTTTCCTGGAGAGATTTTATCAGAGTTTAAAGAAGGTTAACAAACCGTGTTGATCCTAGGGCTCCTGAACGCCTTAAACAAGAGAACTGAAGAGAAGTGGGGGGAGCTCAACTGCTTTAGGGAGGAAAAATGCGGCGGGCTTGCGGTCGGTGGTTTCACGGGAACTACGACTCCCAGCGATCCGTGCGGCAGAGCCAGAGCTTATTGGCCAGTGAAACAAACCCTCTCCTAACGTGCATATTCAAAAGCCAATAGACGGGGCTATCGCGGAGCGTGCTCGGCCACCGCTCACCTATCAGAGGACTGAGGGCCGGTGCTTCCGGTGGCTGCCCGGAGCTTCTGATCTGCGGCGGCGTGAGGATTGGGCTGCCTCGGGGAAACTGGTGTTTTTGTGAGGTAGTGAGACCTAAGGTATTTTGTCTCCACTGCTGCCGGACCTGGCAGATGTGGGGAGGCTGTAGGGGGTCAGGAGGGAAGTGGACCGGGGAGGGTGGAATAGGGATAGGGGTCGGGAGGGAGGAGATTCAGGAGTGCAGAGGGCTTGAGGAGAATGGGGCGGACGGCGTGTGAGGGGTCGCGGGATGAGGACCGAGCTAGGTGTGGTGTAAGCGAGCGAATATGACTGTGACTCTTGAATAATACTCCTGGGAATGTGTTTCAAGGAAGTCATCCAAAGTCAGGAAATGCTTTAAGCATTAAAACCTCGGTCACAGCGTTATTTATAGCGGGGTAAAGTTGGGTACAGCCAGGAGCTGTTTAGTGTATGCGAAGTGGCCTCTAAAACTAATTTATAAAACTTTTAAATAACATGGGGAAATGCTAATTATATAATGTTAAGTGAAAACCGTGATACAAAGTTGCACAGCATGACTGAAAAAAGTTTGACAGCCAAACCATGCATAGAAGAGTCTAGAGGGATGTAGTCGTAATTTTCCTTGGATAAATGTTTTTTCATTAACTCTTCTTAATTTTTACCTTTCTTATATGTGATTTTTTTTTCACATAAGGATAAAGAATTTGAAATCATTTTATAGTGGAAACACAATAAACTTGGAAAGCAAGTTGCGAAAGGGATGTACTTTTGTTTAAACCTACTGGAAATGCTCCAGTTGACCTAAATCCCTTGATTCTCATCATGAGTTGTCTTTAAAGAAGATGAAAAACAGAATTAAATGGTCATATACTGAGCACCAGCTCTTGGTTTTCTACCACCCCTCTCCTGGACTAACAGTGGTCTTTTTCCTCCTAAAACACACAGGGTTCTTGATTTTATGTTCTCCAGAAAACTTATACTTTGGAGATTGTGAAACAATAGGTATACAGTTAGTTTCAGGTAAAATCAGTAGTGTTGGGGAATGCCTGAAGATCATTTAAACCCTGGTCCTCCTGGCTCTCTCATCTTTTACAGTGAGGTTCTGTATTGCCTTGACTTTAATTATGAACCCTGTGTCAGTGATTTCCAAATCTTTACCTCTGCCTGCCTAATGTACATTGGTACCATGTAGACATTTTACATGAAGCACATGTTAATACCAAATATATCACATACTACACACCTTCCTCCTCTCCTACCGCACCCACCCCTCACAGGGTCTCACTCTGTCACCCAGGCTGGAGTGCGGTGGTATGATCATAGTTACTGTAACCTGGAACTCCTGAGCTCAGGTGATCCTCTTAGCCTCCTGATTAACTAGGACTACAGGTGTGTGATGCTGCACCCAGCTGATTTTTATTTTATTCTTTTTTTCTTTTCCTTTTATATGGAACACTTCACAAATTGGCATCTCATCCTTGTGCAGGGGCCATGCTACTCTCGGTGTCATTCCAGTTTTAGTATATGGGCTGCCAAAGCGAGCACCCAGCTCATTTTTTAAAATTTCTTCTGTAGAGTTGTCTCCCTGTGTTGCCAAGGCTGGTCTTGAATTCCTGGCCTCAAGCAATCCTCCCACCTTGGCCTCCCAAAGTGCTGTGATTACAGGTGTTAACCACTGTGCGCTGTCTGCCTTTCTTCCCTCCCTCCCTCCCTTCCTTCCGTCTCTCTCTCTCTCTTTTTCTTTTTTTTTTGGAGACAGAGTCTTGCTCTGTCACCCAGACTGGAATGCAGTGATGCAATCTCGGCTTATTGAAACCTCCACCTCCCAGGTTCAAGCAATTCTGCTGCAGCCTCCCGAATAGCTGGAACTACAGGCATACGCCACCACACCCAGCTAATTTTGTATTTTTAGTAGAGACAGGGTTTCACCATGTTGACCAGCCTAGTGTCGAACTGGTAACCTCAGGTGTCTGCCTGCCTCAGCCTCCCAAAGAGCTGGGATTATAGGCATGAGCCACCACACTCAGCCTGCTCTGCCTTTCTGGCCTTTGAAACATGCTCTGGTTAATGGTTCAGCAATTTCTCAAGCTAAAAATCTGGGTGTTATCCTTAATTCTTTTTTCTTCCTCACTACTTATATCCTATCTGATATCACTGTCTATTCCATCTGCTTTAGAAACATATCTCTTGAATCTGGCCTTTTTTCTCTACTGAAATAGTTACAAACTTGCTTCACTTTCACTTTGCGGCATTCAATTACTCGTCAAATTTCTTCTTTCTCAGGTGCATATTGTCATTCCAGTATATGCTGGTTTCCCCTAGATTCCAAATTCTTCACCATGCCCTTTATGATTAGAGAAAAGTTAGAAAGATATAGCAATATCTGATAATGTAAGGCCTTAAATGCCTTGTTAAGACATTTTGAGGCTTTTTTATATGTACTGTAGATGTGGGGATTCATCAAAGGTATTTATGCAGTAATACAAAATGATCAGAGCTATGCTTTTTTAAAAAAGATAATTCTACCCAACAACATGTAGTATGCAGGCTCATTTGGAAAGTAGAGACTGGTATCAAGGGGACCTCTTCTTGTTCTACCCTAATAAAAAGGGAGAAATCAGAACCTGGGCTAACAGGAGTAGAAAGGAATGGAGCAGATTTTTGTAATCACTGGGTTTTTGAGAAAAATGTGCCACATTTCTTCTTGTTACTGGAGATGTAACAAGAAGATGACAGTATTAAAATTACATTTCTTCTTGTTACTGAAGATGATAGTATTAAAATTCATTCTTCTAAAAACCTCAGTAAACTGGCCCAGTATGGTGGCTTATACCTGAAATCCCACCACTTTGGGAGGCCAAGGCAGGAGGATCACTTGAGGTCAGGCTTTCAAGACCAGCCTGGCCAACATGGTAAAACCCTATCTCTACTAAAAATACATAAGTTAGCCGGACGTGGTGGCAGGTGCCTATTCCAGCTACCTGGGAGGCTGAGGCACGAGAATCCCTTGAACCCAGGAAGTGGAGATTGCAGCCTAGATCACACCACTGCACTCCAACCTAGGCAATGGAGCACGACTGTCCCCCTCCCAAAAAATAACCTCAGTAAACTTATTCTCATGTTTGTTTTTCTCTTATTCTCAAATCCTTATCTTGTGCTACCCTGGTCACACACACCCTCATTGACATTAGACTGAATTTGGTATCCTAAAATACATAAATCTACTTAGATGTAATTGGCCCATTAGGAATTTTCTCTGCCCATGGAAGTGTATCATGCATTATTTATCAGTAAAAGTCTTTTTAAAGTACATAAGTAGATATTAGGGGGAAAACATCTATTATCTTTCATAAGACCAGTGGGATAGAGATCACGATTTTCTTCATTAGTAATGACAGAGGACTTTTTTCTCCATTTAGCAAGCCACTGCAGAACCACTTAATCTGACATCATATATAGAAAAGCATAATAGACCTTTTTTTTTCTTTAAGTAAAAGATCCTAAGAGCAAGGACAAAGCTAGCAAGGAGACATGAGAAATAATTTATAGATAAACAAACCACCAGGTTGGTAGAGAATACATTTCTTTGGATTTAGAGTCTGAAGACAACTTCTCAAGTTCTCTCTTTGACACTGAGTAAAACAAGGCTGAAAAATATCATTTAGATTCATTAACGGATGACACTGGTGGCCTGGAAAGATGTTTTGGGGAAGAGATTGGAATGGAGTTCATTTGAAGTATATTAAGAAGAGAATGAGGGTGAAAATGAGTCCTGCTAGTTTACACAATTCTTTGATAACTAGTAAGGTTAAACATCACTTCATATATGTTTGTAGATTGTTGTTTTGTTTTGTTTTTAAGCAGAGACAATGTCTTGCTGTGTTGCCTGGGCTGTTCTCTGGTCTCGAACTCCTGGGCTCAAGTAATCCTTCTGCCTTGGCCTCCTAAAGTGTTGAGGTTACAGGCGTGAGTCACTGTGTCTAGCCGATAGTCGTTTTGTTTAGTTTTGTTTTTGAGACAGTCTCACTCTGTTGCCCAGGCTGGAGTGTGGTGGTGCCATCTCGGCTCACTGCAACATCCACCTCCTGGGTTCAAGCAATTCTTGTGTCTCAGCCTCCTGAGTAGCTGAGATTACAGGAGTGTGCCATCACTTCTGGCTCATTTTTGTATTTTTAGTAGAAACGAGGTTTTGCCTTGTTGGCCAGGCTGGTCTCGAATTCCTGGCCTCAGGTGATCCACGTGCCGCAGCTTCCCAAAGTGCTGAGATTAAAGGCATGAGCCACTGCATCTGACCCAGCAATTGTTTTTATACTAAAATTAGTCTTTCTCAGTCTGTATTTATTTTTGCAACATTTTGTTCCTTTATTTATTTATTTATTTTTTTGAGACAGAGTATTGCTCTGTCACCAGGTTGGAGTGCAGTGGCATGATCTCGGCTCACCACAACCTCTGCCTCCTGGGTTCAAGAGATTCTCTTGCCTCAGCCTCCCCAGTAGCTGGGACTACAGGCACATGCCACCATACCCAGCTAATTTTTGTATTTTTAGTAGAGATGGGGTTTCACCATGTTGACCAAAATGGTCTCGATCTCTTGACCTGTGATCCACCTGCCTTGGCCTCCCAAAGTGCTGGGATTACAGGCATGAGCCACTGCACCCAGCCAGCAGTTTTGCTTTAGACACTTCGGGTTTGTTTGAGTTTTATTGCAGTGAGCATATACTTTTGTTTGTTTTTTGAGACAGTGGTATTTGCTCTGTTGCTCAGACTGGGGTGCAGTGGTGTCATCTCGGCTCACTGCAGCCTCCACCTTCCAGGTTCAAGGGATGTCCCTGCCTCAGCCTTCCCAGTAGCTGGGATTACAGGTGTGCGCCACCATGGCTAATTTTTGTATTTTTAGTAGAGATGGGGTTTCATCATGTTGGCCAGGCTGGTCTTGAACTCCTGGCCTCAAGTGGTCCGCCCACCTCAGCCTCCCGAAGTGCTTGCATTACAGGCGTAAGCCACCATACCCATCCTAAGTATGTACTTCTTTAGTAATTCAAATGCCTGGAGGAAAAAACATTCAGGGTGAAAAAATGAAGATAATACTTGCCTAACCTACTTTACGTTATTGTAAAAGATTGTTGTAAGATAAAATGCAATAGGGAATGTGAAAATGTTCTGAAAAGTATTAAGTGCTGTTGAATATGACGAAGTTGAAGTAGAAACAGTGATTTTTGAGTGTCATTTCAGTAGAGAGATAAAAGCCACTTTGGAAGGATTTGAAATAAGTGCTAATAAAGTCAGAGATATGCATATCAGTTATTCATTGATTTGGCAGTAAAAGGATGAATAGAAATTAGATGATGGAGGAGACTTTTCTCAAATTTTTAATTGGAAAATTTTCTAACTTAAAAGATGAAAGTACCATAAATACTCACATAGCCACAATCTAGATTCAACAGTTATTAACATTTTGCTACATTTGTTTTCTCTCTCTCTGTGTCAATAGAAAATTTGGATTTTTCTTTTCGTCAAACCATTTGAAAGCACGTAGGTATCATGACATTTTACCCCAATAGTTCAACCTGCATATGTAATAATAAGGACCTTGTCCTGCATAATCACAATACCGTGTTCACACTTAAGAAAATTAATAACTCCACAGTATTTTCTGATATCCATTCCATACTCAGATTTCCCCAGTTCTAAAAATCTTCATCTGGTAGATTTTATTTCTTTAATTCAAGATCCAAAGTCTATACAATGCATTTGCCTGTTATAGCTCAGTAGTCTCTTAATTTACAGTACTCCTCGTCATTTTGTTTCTCCACATTATTAACCTGGGAAGGGTCCAAGCCAGTTGTCTTATAAAATGTCCTACATTTGAGATTTGTCTAGATTTCTCATGGTATAACTTTCCTTCTTAATCATTTCAGGTAACCTTTATCAGAAGGATGGAGTTGGGAAAAGGAAGACTACTCAGGACTGGGCTGAATGCGTTGCATCAAGCAGTGCACCCGATCCATGGCCTTGCCTGGACTGATGGGAATCAAGTTGTCCTAACTGATTTACAGCTTCACAGTGGAGAGGTCAAGTTTGGGGACTCCAAAGTCATTGGACAATTTGAATGTGTCTGTGGGTTGTCCTGGGCCCCACTCATTGCAGCTGACACACCTGTTCTGCTTGCTGTCCAGCATGAGAAGCATGTCACTGTGTGGCAGCTGTGTCCCAGCCCTATGGAGACAAAAAAATGGATGATGTCTCAGACTTGTGAGATGAGAGGGTCACTGCCTATCCTTCCCCAGGGCTGTGTGTGGCACCCAAAATATGCTATTCTGACTGTGTTGACTGCACAGGATGTCTCCATTTTCCCTAATGTGCACTCTGACAATTCCCAGGTAAAGGCGGACATCAACACCCAGGGCCGCATTCACTGTGCATGTTGGACCGAGGATGGCTTGAGGCTGGTGGTCGCAATAGGCAGCAGCCTGCTTTCTTATATTTGGGACAGTGCTCAGAAGACTCTTCACAGGTGCTCCTCCTGCCTGGTGTTTGATGTGGACAGCCATGTCTGCTCCATCACAGCAACTGTGGACTCACAGGTTGCTATAGCCACTGAGCTTCCACTGGATAAGATCTGTGGCTTAAACGCATCTGAAACCTTTAATGTCCCACCTAACAATAAAGACACGACTCTGTACACTTTACCAGTTATTGGTGAAGTACCCTCTATGGATAAAGAGGCAGCTGATTCTGAAACAAATTCTGAAATATCAGTTTCTTCTTCCTATTTAGAACCTCTGGATCTAACTCACATACATTTCAATCAACATAAGTCTGAGGATGATTCTCTTATTTGTCTAAGAAAAAAGGACTATTTGACAGGAACTGGCCAAGATTCTTCACATTTGGTCCTTGTGACCTTTAAGAACACAGTTACCATGACAAGAAAAGTCACTATTCCAGGCATTCTGGTTCCTGATCTGATAGCATTTAATCTTAAAGCACAGGTAGTGGCAGTGGCTTCCAACACTTGCAATATAATTTTGATCTACTCTGTCATTCCATCTTCAGTGCCAAACATCCAGCAAATTCAATTAGAGAACACTGAAAAACCAAAAGGGATATGTTTCTTGACAGACCAACTATTACTAATTTTGGTAGGAAAACCAAAACTCACTGATACGACGTTTCTTCCTTCTTCAAAGTCTGATCAGTATGTCCTTAGCTTGACTGTTAGAGAAGTAATGTTGGAAGAAGAGTCTTCAATAACATCAAGTGAAAGCCAGACTACCTACTCTACTTTCAATGCTCTGTTAAATAAAACAAATAGAAAAAAGTTAATTGAAAGTCTTTCCCCAGATTTTTGTCACCAGAACAAAGGGCTATTACTGACAGCTAATGCCAGTAGTCAGAATGGAAGGCCTGGAAGAACACTTACTAAAGAAATCCAGAGTCCTCTGTCTAGTATCTGTGATGGCTCCATAGCCCTAGATGCGGAGCCTGTTATTCAGCCAGTAACACTGCCCAGACACAGCAGCACACCAGACCACACCAGCCGACTGGAGCCTCCTCATTTGCCTCAAGGAAAGAACTTACAAAGTGAAAAGGAAACTTATGAGCTATCTAAGGAAGTGGAAATTTTATCTAGGAACCTGGTTGAAATGCAACGGTGTCTTTCTGAACTCAAAAACTGTCTGCATAATGGGAGGAAATCCTCTTCAGTGTATCCACTCTCTCAAGATCTTCCATATGTTCACATCATTTGCCAGGTAAATTATTTGAGGAACTACCACTATACATAAAAGCTCCTGCAGTGGGTGAGTACTGCAAGAAACATATTGATGAGGAAGATGGTGCTGTAACTGAACTTCACGAAGCTGGGCGTGTTATGTTACAGGCAGGTTGGTACACCTTTGCAGGTTGGTTGGTTCTTAGCCTGCCAACCAGATAGTCATACATATTAGTCCACATCATGATTTTATCATGTGCGTGGTGTGTAAAAATAAATGACTGCACTAATTCTGGCAATTTACATTTAGAAGAAAAATTTAATCATGTTATTTCATTGAGACAACCTTTTCCTTATGTAATAGAGTTACTCCTCCAGTAACAAAAAGGGTTATGCTGCAGGGCGCCATGGCTCACGCCTGTAACCCCAGCACCTTGGGAGGCCAAGGTGGGTGGATCACCTGAGGTCCGGAGTTTGAGGTCAGCCTGGCCAACATAGTGAAACCCTGTCTCTAATAAAAATACAAAAATTAGCCAGGCATGGTGGCGTATGCCCGTAATCCCAGCTGCTCGGGAGGCTGAGGCAGGAGAATCACTTGAGCCCAGGAGGCCGAGGTTTCAGTGAGCCAAGACTATGCCACTGCACTCCAGCCTGGGCAACAGAGCGAGACTCTGTCTCAAAAAAAAAAAAAAGTTATATTCATTTAAAATGTTTTGATGTATTTCTTTATGCACGCATATGCAAAAATATTATATACATGGGATCGTATTATCATACATGTTTTTTTATCATGGATACTTTCCTTCTATATAAAATATGGCCTTGCTCCATATTCCCCTTAACCCGCCGTAACCAGCAGCATGGATCCTTTCCATGCTCATATGGAAAGGATCATGGATCCTTGATCATGGATCAAGGATCATGGATCCTTTCGTGACTTTCTCCATGCTCATATGATCTAACACAGGTCTTTGTGTACGTAGATATATAGGTATGTGGGGGTGGTTTGTCATTGTTTTTACAAAAATGGGGTGATATGGTACAATCTTTTATTTATGTATTTTTTGAGACGGAGTCTCACTCTGTTGCCCAGGCTGGGGTGAAGTGCTGCAATCTCGGCTCCCTGTAACCTCCATCTCCTGGGTTCACGTAATTCTCCTCCCTCAGCCTCCCAAGTAGCTGGGGCTACAGGCGCATGCCACTACACCCAGCTAATTTTTTGTATTTTTAGTAGAGATGAGGTTTCACCATGTTAGTCAGGATGGTCTCGATCGTCTGACCTCGTGATCCACCCACCTCAGCTTCCCAAAGTGCTAGGTTTAGGCATGAGCTGCCGCGTCTGGCTAGTGCACTATTTACTTCATACTGAGAGTATGCTCTTTATTTAGCCATTCCCTTTTGATTGACATTCACTTTGTTTTCAGTTTTTAGCTACTCCAAATAATGTTGCAGTAGTACTCTTACATGTCTCCATTCGTATTAGTACCTTTATTTCTTTTGGATTGGTTCCCAGAAGTAGAAATGCAAATTTGAAGAGTATATGTTTCCACTTTTAATAGATGCCAGATTGCTTCTCAAAGATTTTTACTTAACAATGCATCATCACACGCCCACCAGCTATGTATAAGGCTGTCCTTTTCTTCACATCTTACCAATGTGATCAGTGATCCTCCTGCTTCAGCCTCCGGAGCAGCTGAGACTGCAGCTATGTGCCACCATATTCAGCTCATTTTATTTTTTAAAATTTTTTTAGCAGAGACAGGATCTTTCTATCTTGTCTAGGCTGATTGTAACCTCCTGGGCTCAAGTGATCTTGCCTCAGCCTCCCAAAATGCTGAGATAACAAGTGTGCACCACTGCATGTGGCCCTAACCCTAGATTTTTTTGAAAAGGATTTTTGCCACATTAACTACATGAAGTTTTCAGTAATAGAGTTTTAATTTTTTTTTTTAACTTTTTTTTTCTTAAACTATAGAGACAGGCTCTTGCTATGTTGCCCAGTCTAGTTTGGAACTCCTGGGCTCAAGCAGGCCTCCTGCCTTAGCCTCCCAAAGTGCTGGGAATACAGGTGTGAGCCACCAGACCCAGTAATGCTTTTGATTTTTAAAATTATTTTATTTATAACTGTGATAACTAGTTTTTATTTCTTTCCTACTATTTATGACTTTTTAAAGAATGTTTTTTATGTTTTTTTAAATTTAAATTTTATTATTTATTTATTTATTTATTTATTTTTTTGAGATGGAGTTTCGCTCTTGTTGCCCAGGGTAGAGTGCAATGGCATGATCTTGGCTCACTGCAACCTCCACCTCCTGAGTTCAAGCGATTCTCCTGTCTCAGCCTCCCGAATAGCTGGGATTACAGGCGCCCACCACCATGCCCGGCTAATTTTTGCATTTTTAGTAGAGACAGTGTTTCATCATATTGGTCAGGCTGGTCTCAAACTCCTGACCTGTGGTGATCCACCTGTCTCAGCCTCCCAAAGCGCTGGGATTACAGGTGTGAGCCACCGCGCCTGGACTTTTAAAATCTTTTTTAATAGGTAATTCATTTACTGGGTTTAAAAAGCTAAACAGTATTTTAATAAAAACTATATACCAAGAACTCTTACTCCTACTTCATGATTCTTCAGGCTGTTCTCCTTTCCTCCTTTAGGTAACCATTTTTATTTTTATGTCTTTATGCAGATACTAGCAGACTTTAGTATGTATTTTTATTTCCTCTTTTGTTACACAAAAGTTAAGGTGATGTATACACTTCATTTTCCATTTAATAGTATGTCCTGGAGAGCTCTTCATATCAGCGCACAGAGCTCTGTTTTCATCTTTTTTCCACAGTTGCATAGTATTTTTTCCTAATTACAAAAGTAATATATACCTATGGAGGAACAAAATTTAACCATTACAGAAATATTTAATGTTGAAAGTAAAAATTTTCCATAGTCTACCCTTTAGAGAAAATATATAGTTATATATTTAGATGTTTTTATTTTATTATTTTATTAGATGTTAGATGTAAATATTTCCATATTTTTTCCATACATTTATCTAATCCAAAAAAATAATATCTAATTGTTTAAATTTATTTTAAAAATATATTATTTTTAAATTTATTTTCTTTAGGCTATTTTACTTGCAAACAACAATGTATCTTTCTATTTTTAAAACATTCGTAAATGTAAAATTTTATATTTTTAATAACTAAAGTCAAAATTACCATGTTTGACGAGGCACAGTGGCTTAAACCTATAACCCCAGAACTTTGGGAGGCTGAAATGGGTAGATTGCTTGAGCCCAGGAGTTCGAGACGTCTGGACAATATGGCAAAACCTTGTCTCTGCCAAAAAAAATACAATAATTAGCCAACCTTGGTGGCACCACCTGTAGTCCCAGCTGCTTGGGAGGCTGAGGTGTGAAGATCCCTTGAGCCAAAGAGGTTGAGGCTGCAGTGAGCCATGATCACGCCACTGCACTCCAGCCTGGGAAACAGAGTGAGACTCTGCTTCAAAAAAAAAAAAAAAAGTTTTGTTGCCCTTTCAATTCCTCAGTTTTTTAGTTTCTAATGATATAATCCAACCAAACTGTTGTCAGTAGTTCTCTCTGGAGGATAGAATTTTGAGGACTTTATTCTCTGCATTATACATTTCTGTTATACTTTTATTTATTTATTTTTTGTTTATTTTTAGATGGAGCCTCTGTCACCCAGGCTGGTGTGCAGTGGTACAATCTTGGCTCACTGCAGCCACTGCCTCAAGTGATTCCCCTGCCTCAGCCACTCAAGTAGCTGGGATTACAGGTGTGCACCACTATGCCCAGCTAGTTTCTGTATTTTTAGTAGAGATGGAGTTTTGCCATGTTGGCCAGGCTGGTCTGGAACTCCTGACCTCAAGCAATCCACCTGCCTCAGCCTCCCAAAATGCTGAGATTACAAGTGTGAGTCACTGTGCCCATCCCTGTTATACTTTTAAAAAACTGATCATGTATTCCTTTTGTAATGGGAAAAATAAAAGTTAAAAAAATAATAATAAAAAGCAAGAAATAGTTTCCCCTATAATTTCAGAAGTTACATTTCATATTTCATAAGAGTTAAAATAAAGGATTAGCTGTTTTTGACGTTTACAATTTATTCCTGTGACTTCATTTAAAAATGTTAAAATATTAGTGGACATAATCTTTTTTTTTGTTTTTGAGACAGGCTTTCACTCGTTGCCCAAGCTGTAGTGCAGTGGCGCTATCTGGGCTCACCACAACCTCTGCCTCTCGGGTCCAAGTGATTCTTCTGCCCCAGCCTACTGAGTAGCTGAGATTACAGGCATGTACCACCATGCTTGGCTAATTTTGTATTTTTAGCAGAGATGAGGTTTCTCCATTTTGGTCAGGCTGGTCTTGAACTCCCAGCCTCAGGTGACCCACCCACCTCAGCCTCCCAAAGTGCTGGGATTACAGGTGTGAGCCACCACGCCTGGCCTTAAGTAGACATATTCTTTGAATGGTTCATCTTACCACAATGATGTATAATTTTATTTTCTTTCTACAAGATGGGGGTCTTGCCATGTTGCCCAAGCTGATCTCCAAAGTGCTTAACAACAAAATAAGTTAGACCTATAATTTATAAAACTGTCCTTTATTTTTATTGTTTTTTTTTTTTTTTTTGAGATGGAATCTGGCTCTGTCGCCCAGCCTGGAGTGCAGTGGCACCATCTCAGCCTACTGCAACCTCCCGTCCCAGGTTCAGGTGATTCTCCTGCCTCAGCCTCCCGAGTAGCTGGGACTACAGGCGTGTGCCACCATGCTTGTCTAAGTTTCGTATTTTTAGTAGAGATTGGGTTTCACTATATTGGCCAGGCTAGTCTCAAACTCCTGACCTTAGGTGATCCACCGACCTTGGCCTCCCAAAGCGCTGGGATTACAGGCGTGAGCCACTGCACCTGGCCAAAACTGTTCTTTAAATGCTTATATGAAGATATTGTTTCACATAATATATAATTAGAAATAATATATATTTTTAAATTATTTTTTGAGATGGAGTCTTTGCTCTGTTGCCAGGCTGGAGTGCAGTGGCACAATCTTGGCTCACTGCAACCTCTGACTCCCTGGTTTAATCAATTCTTTTGCCTCAGCGTCCCAAGTAGCTGGAATTACAGGCACGTACCACCATGCCTGGCTAATTTTTGTACATTTAGCAGAGACAGGGTTTTTATACCATGTTGAGGTAAAACCTGACCGCCTCAGCCTCTCAAAGTGCTGGGATTACAGGTGTGAGCCAACGTACCTGGCTGCATTATTTTTATTCTATATTCTGTGATTATACTTTTGGGCTTTAATTTGTCTTAAATTAGAGCTATACGTTTCAATATTTTTTTCTCTAGATATATTTGAAACCATTCTAAAGATGACTTATTTTTAATGACTTTATTTATTTATTATTATTATTATTGGGACAGGGTCTCACTGTTTTCTGGGCTTGAGTGCAGTAGCATGATCTCGGCTAACTGCAGTCTTGACCTCCCAGGCTCAAGTGATCCTCACATTTTAGCCTCCTGAGTAGCTGGGACTATAGGTATGCATCACCATGCCTGGCTTTTTTACTGATGTAAAGACAGGGGTTTGCTATGTTGCCCAGGCTGATCTTGAACTCCTGGGCTCACATGATCTGCCCATCTTAGCCTCCCAAACTTGTGGGACTAAGGGGTGAGCCACCATGCCCAGCCAATCTTTAATGACTTTAAAATTTACAAATCATTTATTTTTATTTGTGCTTTTTCTAAGCTGTGTGAATTTTGACCACAGTTTGTTTATTTTACTTATGCAAATCCTCTTCTACTCTACCACTTAGGACACTCTTTCTTGGCATTTTTTTTCTAATGAAGCATGAAGTGTCTTATCTGTATCTCAAACAGCCAGGCAGCTGTTCTCACCATCAGATTGTGTCTCTCAGGCTGCTGTCCATCATCCTTTTAGTGTTATTAGTTGTATTGTAGGAGAGCCAGTTCCTAGTGATGAAGAACCCTGAGGAAAGAGTAGAACAAAAGGAAAAATAAATTAAGGCTGTTTTGTTCCGAATTTTTAGTTGTGTTAAATAAAACAACAAAGCGCTCTTTAAAACTGAAGTCAGCCAGGCGTGGTGGCTCATAGCTGTAATCCCAGCACTTCAGGTGGCCGAGGTGGGCAGATCACATCACAAGGTCAGGAGTTTGAGACCAGCCTAATCAACACGGTGAAACCCGTCTCTACTAAAAATATAAAAATTAGCCAGGTGTGGTGGTGCATGCTTATAATCCCAGCTACTCTGGAGGCTGAGGCAGGAGAATCGCTTGAACCCAGGAGGCGGAGGTTGCAGTCAGCCAAGATCGTGCCATTGCACTTCAGCCTGAGTGACAGAGCGAGACTCCATCTCAAAAAAAAAAAACAAAAAACTGAAGTCCAGGTGATTAGTGGTTATAGATAACAATTAAAAAAAAAAATCCATTTACACATTCGCTTCTTAAGAAATATTAACTTCACTACTTATGTGATCAGTTTAACAACTTTTATTTTTTATTTGCAGAAACCTTATTATCTAGGTCCTGTTGTTGAAAAAAGAGCAGTGCTTCTCTGCGATGGTAAACTAAGGCTCAGTACAGTTGAGCAGACTTTTGGCCTTTCTCTCATTGAAATGCTGCATGGTAGGTCATGTTTAGAAATTGACCCTACCCAACATCCTTGCCTCCTCCACCATCTATTTTAATGTACATCAGTAACAAAAATGAGGGGTACCAACCATTCAGTAATTCACTAGATAGTTAACAAGTAATTTATTATTATTATTGAGACAGGGTCTTGCTATGTTGCCCAGGCTAAAGTGCCATGGTGTGATCATAGCTTACTACAGCCTTGAATTCCTGGGCTCAAGCAATCCTCCCATCTCAGACTCCTGACTAGCAAGAACTATAGGTGCTTACCACCATGCCCGGCCAATTAAAAAAAAATTATAGCTAACGGGGTCTCACTCTGTTGCCCAGGTTGGTCTTGAACTCCTGACCTCAAGTGATCCTCCCACTTTGGCCTCCCAAAGTGCTATGATTACAGGCATGAGCCACCACACTCAGCCTTAACAAATACTGTTAATTGCCACTGGGCACAGTGGCTCATGCTTGTAATCCCAGCACTTTCATAGGCTGAGGTGGGCAGATCATGAGGTCAGGAGATCGAGTCCATCCTGGCTAACATGGTGAAACCCCATCTCTACTAAAAATACAAAAAATTAACCAGGCATTGTGGCTCACACCTGTAGTCCCAGCTACTCAGGAGACTGAGGCGGGAGAATCGCTTGAACCCGGGAGGTGGAGGTTGTAGTGAGGTGAGATCGTGCCACTGCACTCCAGCCTGGGCGACAGAGCAAGACTCCGTCTCAAAAAAAAAAAAAAAATTATTGGCCGGGCGCGGTGGCTCATACCTATAATCCAAGTACTTTGGAGGCCAAGGTGGGCAGATCACCTGAGGTCGGGGGTTCAAGACCAGCCTGACCAATGTGGTGAGGCCCCCGTCTTAAAAAAAAGAAAAAAGAAAAAAAAATCATTAATTGTCTACTGTATACCCAGGCCTAATATAGGTGCCAAAACATATGGAATATATACACCCTGTCCTTAGAGAACTTACAGCCTAACTGGAAAAGTTAAATGTACATATGAAAAAATGAGAAAAGAGTTAGAAAGCAGTATATAACAACTGCAAGGAAGTAACAGAAAGCCTCATATATTTCTATTGCACTAAAATGTAAAGATCATAGCAGCATTGCAGTATACTTCTTTAAGGAACTGCCATTCTAATATGAAGTAAAGCTGGACATACAAAGGATACTCCTAAGTGGCAAGGGACTGAGTCATGCCAGGTTCCTCAGATGTGGAGCATGGTTGTTTTCTTACGCCTCATTCTTGTAACAGTAGCCGCCACATTGACCATCAAATATCATTTCATTTTTTTCCCCTTTTTCCCCTACCTGACCCTAAATGATACCTAGTCTTCCCAATTCCCCATTCTCCGTAAAATCCTATAAGGATCAAGTTGAATATTATCAACTACTGTATTCCTTCACTCAGAAAAAAAAAATTGTAGTCATATGTTTCATCATAAGAATTTATATAGTAATTTGCCTATGTATTTATTTTTGTTTGCAGATTCCCACTGGATTCTTCTCTCTGCTGACAGTGAGGGCTTTATCCCATTAACCTTCATAGCCACACAGGAAATAATCATAAGAGATGGCAGCCTGTCCAGGTCCGATGTCTTCAGAGACTCTTTTTCTCACAGTCTGGATTCTGCTGCTTCTCTTAAAGTCTTTACAGGCCTCACTGCCCCCAATTTAGATACCTCTGGCTGTTCTAACCATGTAGATGGCATGGCCTGATATCTGCAGTGTCCTTGCTGTGTAGCTCTTCAGATGAGACCATCACAAACGAGGCCTGCTTGCCACTGTGGACGCTCACCAGTAAGACTCAGGCGAAGCGCTTGCCGTGGTCGGCTCTTCTGTTCTCCCGTTTCCTCTAGGCTGAGGCTCATGTCTTTGTTAGATGGCTTCAAAAGTGGTGTTTGTGTATTCATAACTGTGTGGTTTTGACTAAGGGCAGAATTCCCAGAATAAATTAATATTATGGTGCCATATGGATTGTGTTTTATGGTTTCTCTGAGGTTTTGTGTCCCTTGTCCAAAGCTGCATTGAAGCTGTCTTAGGAGCACTTAAAAGGCACCTCGGCGTTGTTATAGGTCTTTTTCTTGGCTTCAAGAGGAGGATGAAGAGTGCTGCTGGGGGGCGTGTGCTCTAGCTTAGTCTCAAACCAGCAAGAGTTAGCAGAGCTCAAAGGAGGACCAGAAACTCACTGGCTTCTGCTCCCAAGAACAGCAAATGTATCTGATGTTGCCTGGACCTCCCAGAATTTAAATCTAACCCTCTTGCTTCCTTAATAAATTCTGGCCGATAATGGTCCAGATACTCTTAAAAACTGGTCCTGGGAAAATTTTGAATGAAATTTCAAGTGAGTTTGTCTTCTCTGGGCACCACTTGAGGTTGTGCTGATGCTGCTAGTACACTGTTGAGTACAGGCGAGTCCTACTGTGGAATTTTGTGCTGTGGCCACTCATGAGTGTTCCTGAAATACGTTTTTTGTTTGTTTGTTTTTCCCATCCAATTTTGGGATCATACAACTTTCCTATTTTTCTCCCAGTAGTCAGCTCCCTTAGTTAACTTGTCACTTTAATTTGATATTTTTATTTTCTCTCAAGTATTAGAGACCAGCATAGAATCTGTCAGAGAAAGTATTTCAGTAAGTTGGAAATTTAACTGAATCTGAGGTAGTTCTAAAAAGTGCCATTTTGTTTGACTTGTGGGCTAAAGTACCAGCTTAGGTAAGAGCCCTGACCCACTTCAGATGGACACACACTTGTCACTGCCTTCAGATGAATCACAGATTTCAGTTACTGCAGAACAAATTGATGAGTGTGTGGCTAGGCATCTGCAGATACATTGTTTCAGCCACAGAAGCTCCATTAGCACATATGCTTCCTTTCCCCTCCTTCCTTTAAGATCATCTGGAAAGAAACTGTTTTGTGCCCTTGGGGACTCCTGTCTGTCTGTTACAGTTTACCAAGATGGAGCTGGGCTAGGAAAGAAGTGAGGGCCCATTTTGTATTTAAAGTGCACTAGATAGCTGCTGGGGTAACGGAAGCAGAGGCAGTGTCTGTAATCAGATGTGAGAGAGCAGTGACTGAGAACAGTGTTGAGGCCTCGCTCCACTTCCAAAGAAAGTATCTGGGGTGCGGTGAAATCACAATTATCTTGAAGCCTAACGAGAGGACTGCAGGACTGTTAAATCAATGTGGGCGCCTAAAAGGGTATGTCACAATTACCATTTCTCAGGTCAAAATACTGTGAATAAGTCTTCAATAAAATCACTGATGGTTATTGTGGCTGTTTGGATGTTTCGGTAGCATTTTCTTTCTGATTATTGCTGGTATAGAGGAACCAGCAATAATCTTGATGTTATATATGCATATGTTGTCTTTGTATTCCTTCTGCTGGTGGACAGTCCAGAATATAAATGGTTCTTTACAACAAATCTGATTCCATGACAACTCGCGTACAAGAGATGTTTCCTTGGCCTCTGCTATTCTTATAGTCGTTGGAACAATAGAGAATAATCACATATTTGCTGGCTTTGGAGGCAGGCAGAGAAGAGCTAAATTCTTCAAAGTATTGTGTAATGTTCTACTGAAAATATTTTACATAAAGATATTTTTACAAATCCCATTTTGCAGTCAAGTTTTTCTAAATTCTGAATGCATATTATGTGATACATATTACATATATATGTATATAAGGTATAGGAAGGCCTAACTTAAGAATCAGAACATTACCAGAAACCACTGAAGCTCCTGTGTGTCCCTCCTTGTTCCTGTCTCCATAGCTGTGACCCAGAGTTAACTATCTTGATTGTTGTCATAATCATTTCTTCATTCCTTTTCTTTCTTTATAAAAAGGAGTTTCACAACCACATAAACACATTGGCTGAAAGAATATGTTTATTTTTGCTTGTTTTTGAGGTTTACACAAATGGTATATATTGTATATAGTCGTTGGTGTCTTGCTTTTTATTTACTCAGCATTGGTACCAAGATTCATCCTTGTTTTGTGCATGTTATATTATTTTCACTGTTGAATTGCCACAATTTATCCATTTTCCTACCATGGACATTTAGATTGTTCCTTGGATTTATTTTTGAAGTTATAAACAATATTGCTTTGAATATTCTTGTCAGTGCCTCCTTATCCAAGTGTTTGAAAAGTCTCTTTAGGATCTTTTACTTACAAATGAAATTGCTGGATCCCAGGGTATAAGTTCACCTTGATGAAATAATACCAAATTATTTCCTAGATGGTTATATCACTTTCATTCCCAGCAGCAATGTATCAGAGCTCCTATTCTACATTCTTCATTTGGGACAGTCTAGGAGTTTTAAATGCTGTCTCACTGTGATCCTTATTTTTATTTATTTTATTTTTTCGAGACTGAGTCTCGCTCTGTTGCCCAGGCTGGAGTGCAGTGGCATGATACCAGCTCACTGCAACCTCCACCTCCCGGGTTCAAGCAATTCTCCTGTCTCAGCCTCCCGAGTAGCTGGGATTACAGGTGCCCACCCCTACGCCTGGCTAATTTTTATATTTTTAGTAGACATAGGGATTCACCATATTGGCCAGGCTGGTCTCGAACTCCTGACCTCAAATGATCCACCCGTCTTAGCCTCCCAAAGCGCTGGGATTACAGGCATGAGCCACCATGCCCGACACCTTATTTTTACTTACAGATGAGCATGAGCTTTAGCATCATTTAGATGTTTATTGGCCATTAAAGTTTTGCAAAATTCTTGATTCTATCATTGGCTCAATTTTCATGTTGAGTTGTCAGAATTCTTTACGTATCTACGTGTTGCTAGTGTCTTCATCCACTTTGTGGACTCCTTTTTGTCTTTTCCTCTCTCTCTCTCTCTCTCTCTCTTTTTTTTTTTTTTTGGTAGAGAACAGAGAGCAGGGTCTGTTTTGCTCAGGCTGTTCTTGAACTCCCAGGTTCAAGCCATCATCTCCTGCCTCAGCCTTTCAAAGTGCTTGGATTACAGGCATGAGCCACAGCACCTGGCTTTTTTTCCTTTTTTTTTTTTCTGAGACCTACTCTCACTCTGTCACCTGGGCTAAAGTGCAGTGGCACGATCACTGCTCACTGCAACCTCTGCCTCCTGGGTCCAAGCAATTCTCCCGCCTCAGCCTCCTGAGCATCTGAGACTACAGGTGTGCACCACCTCACCCAGCTAATTATTTTTAGTAGAGACGGGGTTTCACCATGTTGGCCAAGGTAGTCTCGAACTACTGCCAGCCCCTCTCTTTATACCTTGTGTGTTGGACAAATATTTTAATATTAAGGAAACCACACATTTATCGACCTTTACTTTTATGGAAGTTTTGTCTTCACGTTTATGTCTTTAATCAGTATTCTGCTGGATAATTTTATTTGTTTGGGGTGTTGTTTTTATTTTGAGACGGAGGCTTGCTCTGTCACCCAGGCTGGAGTTCATTGGCACAGTCTCGGCCCACTGCAACTTACACCTCCCAGGTTCAAACCATTCTCCTGCCTCAGCCTCCTGAGTAGTTGGGATTACAGGCACCTGCCACCAACCACACCCAGCTAATTTTTGTATTTTTAGTAGAGATGGGGTTTCACCATATTAGCCAGGCTGATCTCAAACTCCTGATCTCAAGTGATCTGCCCACCTTGGCTTCCCAAGTGCTGGGATTACAGGTGTGAGCCACTGAGCCCAGCCTCTGCTGATAATTGAGGGGCCCCTCTGCAGAGCTCCTGATATCATGGTCTGCATTGCTCTGTGTGGTACATTTCATTTGATAGGTTTTTCTAATGTTAAACTTTGCATTCTTGGAATAAACCCAGTAAGTTCATGGTGTATTTAGTTTTTATACATTGCTAGACTCATTTTGCTATTATTTTGTTTAAGATTCTTCCTTTCCTTGTTAATAGGTAAGATTAACCTATAAATTTCCCTTTTTTATTTTTATTTTTATTTTTTTTTAGACAGAGTCTCACTCTGTTGCCAGGCTGGAGTGCAATGGCACGATCTCAGCTCACTGCAATCTCCACCTCCCGGGTTCAAGCCATTCTCCTGCCTCAGCCTCCTGAGTAGCTGGGATTACAGGCTCATGCCACTATGCCTGGCTTGTTTTTGTATTTTTAGTAGACACGGTGTTTCACTATGTTGGTCAGGCTGGTCTCAAACTCCGGACCTCATGCCTCCCAAAGTGCTGGGATTACAGGCGTGAGCAACTGCACCCGGCCCTTTATTTTTATTTTTGAAATGGGCTTGCTCTGTTGCCTAGGCTGGAGTGAGTAGCACTATCACAGCTCACTGCAGCCTCAACCTCCTGCGCTCAAGAAGTCCTCCCACTTCAGCCTCCCAATTAGCTGGGACTACAGATGCATGCCACCACACACAGCTAATCTTTCAAAATTTTTTTGTAGAGATGGGTTTCCCTTTGTTGCCCAGGCTTTTCTTGAACTCCTGTGCTCAAATGACCCTCCCACCATGGCCTCCCAAAGTCCTGGGAGTACAGGTGTGAGCCATGACAACTGGCCTCTTTTTAATGTGCTTGGCTGGTTTTGGTAAGTTTACTCTGGGCTGATAGAATGAATAGCAGAGGGTGCCTTCATTTTCTGCTCTGTGGAGGAGTTTGTGTGAGGTAGGAATTATCCTTGATTGAAAGTTTGCTAGAACTTGGAAAAATTTGGGTCTGGTGTTTTCTTTGTGGAAATATTTTTAAATATTCCTTTAAGATTTATGAAACTAAAAGGAGAAACTATTTTTTTTCTATAACTACAGAACACTTGTGACATCAAATGTGCAGGTTTTCCACAGCAAGCAATTCTTCAATTCTCTGTGGACATGAACTGGGTACCCTACAATTTCTTTTTTTTTTTTTTCATCTCCCACCCGCCCTGCTACAATTTCATTCAATTCTGACACTACCCAGAGTTAGTGCAGACCCAATAGCTTAAGGGCTCAGTCCAATAGGACTGGTCCCTACTTCCGATACCAGTTGCAAGTAGTGGGACTCCAGGTGATGGACACTTCTCTCCAGCTTGGCTGCAAATAGGGGATTCCTAGGAAACCCTCCTCAGATTTGATAATTTCCTATAATGGTTCATAGAACACAGAGAAACACTTTACTTAACGTTTATTGGCTTATTATGAAATGAACAGCCAGATGAAGAGGTATATAGCATTAAGTCCAGAAGGGTCCCATACACAAGAGTTTGTCCCCTTGGAGTTGGGTAGACCTCCTGGCACATGGATGTGTTCACCAACCTAGAAGCTCTTTGAACCCCTTCATTTGGAAGTGGAGGCTCCATTACATGGGCACAATTGATGAAATCATTGGTGGTGGGCTCAGTCTTCAGCCCCTGCCCCCACCCCTTAGGGAGATAAGGCTGAAAGTTTCAACCTTCTGATCACAAGGTTGGTTTCTCTGGCAACCAGCCTCCATCCTCTGCTAGTCACATCATTAGCATACACTCAGATCTGTTTGAAAAGGGCTTATTATGTATAACAAAAGATGTTCCCCTCACCCTTACCACTTAGGAAGTTACCTGCATTTTAGAAGCTCTGTGTCAGGAACCTGGGGCAGAGACCACATATGTGTTTCTTATGTCACAGGGACCATTTAGGATTTCTATATATTTATATACATACACATATATATATATATTAATTCCTTTAATATTTATGAAACTAAAAGGAGAAACTATTTTTTTGTTTCTGTTAATTATGCTTGTTTTGAAAACCCAAACTTATTCCAACATGGCTGTGATATTAGAGAATGAGTACAGCATAATGTGAATTTCCTGTTACTTACACAACAATTTTTTCTTTAAGAAACACTAGAGCTGGGAACAGGGACTTGTGTCTGTAATCCCAACTACTCAGGAGGCTGAGGTAGCAGGATCACCTGAGGCCAGGACTTTAAGACCAGCCTGGGCAACAAAGTGAGAGATCTTGTCTCTACAGAACACACAGACACAGACACACACACACACACACCCAGTAACACAAAACTACCCAGCTGAACTTGAGTCCCACAGACTACAGAAATGCATATACCTCAAACATAGCAGCCAACTATGTCAGTTCACCATGTGTTGTAAGCCACATCCATCCATATCTGATGTTACAACTTTCTGTCCAGTTTCAAATAACTTTCACCATTTGATAATCCACAAACTATAACCCTTGTTTTCCTCTCATCCAAGTACTAACCAGGCCCAACCCTGCTTAGCTTCCAAGATCAGCCGAGACTGGGCACGCTCAGGGTGCTATGGCCAAAAACTACCCTTGTCTTCCTTTGCTCAGTCCACACTCAGTACATACGGGGATGAGACAGTGGGGTCTATTGGAGCTAATCAAGGAGAAAGGAACCTAAGAAGATACTAAGTCTTTGGTTTTGGGCAACTGGATAGATACTGATGAAACTTCGCCTCAGAGGATTAAAGAAATAGTGACCAGCAGGAATTCTTTTTTTTTCTTTTTCTTTTTTTTGAGATGAACTCTCTCACTCTGTTGCCCAGGCTGCAGTGCAATGGCGCAATCTCAGCTCATTGCAACCTCCGCCTCCTGGGTTCAAGTGATTCTTCTGCCTCAGCCTCCAGAGTAGCTGGGATTACAGGCGCACACCACCATGCCCGGCTAATTTTTGTATTTTTAGTAGAGATAGGGTTTCCCCATGTTGGCCAGGCTGATCTTGAACTCCTGACTGCAGGTGATCTGCCTGCCTCAGCCTTCTAAAGTGCTGAGATTATTGGCGTGAGCCACTGCACCCAGTCTTCAAAATAATTCTTGGGCATATAAAATGGCAGATACAAAAACAGAGCGGGGCATAGTGGCTCACACGTGTAATCCCAGCATTTTGGGAGGCAAAGGTGGGCAGATCACTTGAAGTCAGGAGTTTGAGAACAGCCTGGCCGACAATGTGTGAAACCCCATCTCTACTAAAAGCACAAACATTAGCTGGGGGGCCGGGCGCAGTGGCTCACACCTGTAATCCCAGCACTTTGGGAGGCCAAGGTGGGCTGATCATGAGAACAGGAATTTGAGACCAGCCTGACCAACATGGTGAAAGCCTGTCTCTACTAAAAATACAAAAATTGGGTGTGGTGGCATCTCCTGCAATCCCAGCTACTCAGGAGGCTGAGACAGGAGAATCTCTTGAACTCAGGAGGCAGAGGTTGCAGTGAGCCAAGATCATGCCACTGGACTCCAGCCTGGACAACAGAGTGAAATGCTGTCTCAAAAAAAAAAATTAGCTGGGCATGGTGGCGCACGCCTGTAATCCCAGCTACATGGGCAGTGGAGGTAGGAGAATTGCTTGAAACTGGGAGGCAGAGGTTACAGTGAACAGATCATGCCACTGCATTCCAGCCTGAGTGACAGAGTGAAACCCGGTCTCAAAAAAGAAAAGAAACAGCTTGCTGAAACTTTCTCCACTTGTACGACAACAAAACTGGCTGAAATCAGTTGGCTGATTAGAGCCTGCACAGAACACGCTTACTGATGTCACAGCCCGAATTTCCACCACATTTCATACTAACTTCCCCCCAAATTTGCACATGCGATCCATGAAGAGACAAGTGTGCATGCCCGGAGATGTTCCAGATCTCCCCTTTCCTTCCACCAATCACCTGCTAATTCCAGAACCCACCCTCTAAACTTTATATCATAAAAGGACCACCTTAAGACCAGCACAGGAAGAACAGATTTGAACTGGACTTCCGTCGCCTTGTTGGTTGATTTTTGTTTTTTATTTGAGACGGTGTCTCACCCTGTTGCCCAGGCCAGAGTGCAGTGGCACGATCTCAGCTCACTGTAACCTCCACCTCCTGGGTTCAAGTACTTCTCCTGCCTCAGCCTCCTGAGTATCTGGGATTACAGGCATGCGCCACTATGCCTGGCTAATTTTTGTATTTTAGTAGAGATGATGTTTCACCATGTTGGTCAGGCTGGTCTCGGACTCCTGACCTCATGATCCACCCGCTTTGGCCTCCTAAAGTGTTGGGATTACAGGTGTAAGCCACCGCACCCTGCTTGTTGGTTGATTTGTAATAAGGCTTTTCTTCTCTCAAAAATCTGATGCTATAGTAATGGCTTCTGTGTGCATCGGGCACAAGCTGTTTTGCTCATTAACACTGAAGTAATTTATTGAAAATGTAGGAAGCAGAACAAGAATGGAGAGGTGACAAGTTCCATTTTGGATGTATGATGTTCTAACTGCCAGAAGAACACTCAGATAGGTAGTTGGATCTGGGGCTCTGGGGCTCCACAGAGAGCTCTGGACTAATAAACGTCTACAGTAATGGATAGGTGGTGATAGTGGGTGGGATCACGTGGCCCTGGGAAGCCCATGATGGCTAAGAAGCATCAAAGGAGAAAGAGGCAAAGGAAGAGACAAAATGAACGGTCAGAGATGGTGCAGAAGAACCAGGAGGGCAGGGTCATGCAGTCCAGGGAAGAGAGAGGTCTTTTTGTTGGGGTTCTTTTCTTTTCTTTTCTTTTCTTTTTGTTTCTGAGACAGGGTCTGGCTCCATTGCCCAGGCTGGAGTGCAGTGGTGCAATCTCAGCTCACTATAACCTCTGCCTTCCTGGTTCAAGTGATTGATTCTCCTGCCTTCAGCCTCCTGAATAGCGGGGATGACAGGCGCCCACCACTATGCCCAACTAATTTTTGTATTTTTGGTAGAGATAAGCGTTTTACCATATTGGCCAAACTGGTCTCAAACTCCTGACCTCATATGATCCGCCCACCTTGGCCTCCCAAAGTGCTTGGATTACAGGCGTGAGCCACTGCGCCTGGCCCAAGATAGAGTTTTGAAAAGGAGTGGTCAGCATTAATTGACTGTTGACTGAGGATTTCCTTGGTCTGGTACTTGGTCAAGTCTTATAGCCATCCTGAGGTTTATGTAATAGTGTACACATTTGTTCAAAAGAAGAAACTGGTTGGGCACAGTGGCTCACGCCTGTAATCCCCGCACTTTGGGAGGCCAAGATGGGCAGATCACCTGAGGTCAGGAGTTCAAGACCAGCCTGGCCAACGTGGTAAAACCCTGTCTACTACAAGTACAAAAAATTAGCCAGGTGTGGTGCCGTGTGCCTGTAATCTCAGCTACTCTGGAGGCTGAGGCAGGAGAATCACTTGAACCTGGGAGGGGGAGATTGCAGTGAGCCAAAATTGTGCCACTGCACTCCAACCTAAGAAACAGTGTAAGACTCTATCTCAAAATAAATAAATAAATAAATAAATAAACAAATAAATAAATAAAAAGAAATGGAGGCTTAGATTTGTTGAGTAAGTCAACCAATCATCCATGGTAAAAGAGGGAAGCAACATACAGATTTTCACCTGCTGTTCTTTGATGCTAGGGTTCACCCTCTCGGGCTGCACTGTCTCCTCAGTGTTGGAGGCCAAGGCCAGGTTTAACTGCTTAAGGAGTGAACAGCAGATGAGGAAAAGGAGACAAGAATGGGAGGGGTGAGAGGAGAACAGTAGAGCAGATTATTTGGAGAGGAGAAAGCAACCGGAACAAGTAAAAGGTGGTGGTGTTTGTTTTAGGATGAAGGGAATAGGAACATTTGCTCATTCATTCAGCAGATATTCATATTGAATACTTACTTCTGGGCACTGAGGATCTATAGCAGTAAATAGGCCAGGCGCAGTGGCTCACACCTGTAATCCCAGCAATTTGGGGGGCCAAGGAAGGCGGATCACCTAAGGTCGGATCAGTTCCAGATTAGCCTGGCCAACATGGTGAAATCCCATCTCTACCAAAAATACAAGTATGGCATAAAACGATAACATGGTGGAAGCTACATTGCCTCTGTCTTGCTGGGTACTGTCTCCACGTGACCCATGATATCCCAGTATTACGAAACTGTTCTCTCCTATCTTCAGTAGTGCGCATATGTGCTTGCTTGTGTGTGTGTGTGTGTGTGTGTGTGTCTGTCTATATCCATGCAGAGTAGGGGGAGGCAGAGCTTCCTGTCAGAAGGGGCAATGCAGAGAAACTGAGCCCAGCTCTTTCTCTGGTGCCTTGTGACCTCAGGAACCAGCTACTCATGCCAGTGTCACAGGGGCCAGAGAGCTGAGGCATCAGAAAGACCAGGTCAGACCCCACATGCTTCCAGCTCTGAGGACTGTGTCATATCTAAGGACAAACCTGAGTTCTGGGCCTCAGGCGGATTGCTCCCAAGAGACAGCTGAAGATCTCAAGAGTGGAGGGGGGCCTAGCTGTGGGCCATGGGCTCAGGAGAGCTGCCCCCATGAAAGAGGAAAGGCTGGGGGCTGGGCAGAAATGTAGGGGCAAGTCTGCACCTCCAGGTCCCCTGTTTAGGCGCCAGACTTCTCCAGGCAGGAGTTGCTGGAGCATCAGGGCCCCCACAACTTCCCCAGCCCTTTCCCCAGCCCCCATGAGCCACCTTGGTGATCGGCTGTTTTGAGCCACTCTAGAGCCTCAACCTTGCATCTCCTCTAAAGGGAAGGAGGAACCCGCCCCCTCCCACATGGTGTCCCTGGTCTAAGGACATGCAAGTCAGGGACGTGTGGCTGGGGGAGCAGCCAGGTTCAAGGGCATCAGGCTTTCTCTGCTTTCCCTCCTCTGGGGATTCCAGCTAGGAGAGGGCGGTCCATGGTCACACAGCACAGACTCAATAGCAGATCAACTCTTGAATTTGTTTTTGAAAAAAAAAAAAACCTCAGTGGATCTTTCTTCCCCAAAGATGTGGCCTCTAAAACACTGTAGTTCCTGTGCTCTTAAAGATAAAATTTCAGAACAATCTTTCTACACAAATAGCTTTTATTTGTAAAAATGATGGATCTTTGCTGGCTCGATAGCCGTTTCTGACCCTGATAGAAAGCGTTGCGTTAATGGATGGGAACGTGAAGAGGCTTGAGGAGCACCTCAGCACCCAGCCCTGCTCAGCCCCCACCCCCACTGCTGTCTCGGTCTCCCGGGGGCCCGCTGGCCTCCCTGGGTCTGTCTGTGTCTCCCTGATCGTACATCTCTGGCATGTCCCCATTCTGCCCATTCACATGGTGTCTCTCACCTCTCTGTGTCCTCAGCAGATGTCTACTGGAGCCTTGGGACAAACAAGAGTCCTTGTGTCTGTCCTGTTGGGGAGCTTTGCCATCCACGCAGGTTGTTGGGCCTGGGGCTCCCACTGGGTCCACAAGATTGGGCAGGGCTTCCTTTTTCCAAAGACAGGTGCTGCAGGGCTAGTCAGGGGCACAGGCCTATCTGAGACAGTCTGATGGCAACAGACAAGAAATGCCAAGTGGGGGTCCTGGAGCACAGACTGGTCCCTTCAGAACACATCGCTGAAGACTCCACATCCCAGGGAAAAAGGCCACGTGCTAAACTGCCAGGCTGGGTGCTGAAGGGCTGAGGAGGGTGACATCAGGCCCCGAGGATGCTGGCTCCTGTGTCCCTTCACAGTGGCCCTCCCAAGCTTTAGGCCAGGCTGTAGCTGGTCCTCCTGGGGAAGCCAAAGAGAAGGACAGAAATGCTGTGGGGCCGCTGCAGAACCCCGCGGGAGATTTGGTGGCTGCTCCTTGTCTTTCCAGCAACTCCTCTTCAGCTCCTCCCCTCCCAGGTCCCGTAAATAAGCTACAACCCTATTTCTACAAGTGCCATTGAGCAGTTCCCCATCGCCTGGCCTTCCCTGACTGGGAAGTGTGCCCTTGGTATCTCTCTGCCGCAGAGCCCGAGGCCGTCACCCTGGGCAGGGAGCAGCTGATGACAAGGCCACCCACACTGCCTGTCCCATGTGGGCCTGCATGATGTGTGCCTGCTCATGGACCTTCTATGTGTGAACACTGCATGCTCATGAATGTCTGCTGGGCCAGACGTGGTGAGGCTGCAGCAGCAATTCCTGAGTGCCTGCTTGGCTGCGGGCTCTGTGCTGGGCTCTTGGGGTACAAAAAAGGAATAAAATACAGCTCCAGGCTTCGAGGTCCCCATAGCCTCCTTGGAAGGTCAGGCAGTGAGTAGATCCTCCCCATCAGTGGGGTCCGTACTCTGGTAGGGAAGGACCAGGTCAGAGAGCTGCTCAGCACTGCCCGTGGGAGGGAAGGGCAAAAGACTCCTAGGCTTCCACCCGAGGGGGAACAATGGTGCCATTCCCCAAGACAGGGATACAGAAGGAGGAGCCAGTTAGGGGACAAGATGAGTTCTGTTCAGGGCTCAACGAGACTGAGTGCCATGCTTGTGGGCTACTAGGTGGAAACGTCCACACACCGGTGACATGCAGCTCTGGAACTTGGGGGAAGCCCAGAGTGGAGGGTGGAGGGCAGCTCTGGGAGTCCCCAGGCATAAGGGGTACCTGAGTTGGGTCAGGCTAGCAGATAATGTACCTAGGGGGCTTTGGACAGCAAAACCAATACGAGGTCAAGGAGGGAGCCCTCGCATACCGCAGTCCACCATGTGATCAAAGGAAGAAGTCTGAGAAGGGAGTGGGGGCCAGGGTAGAAGAAAATCCAGGAGAAAAGGGTGACCCTGAGCTAAGGAAAGAGTGTCCCAGAGGCAGGACCATCGGGCTGTGTGACACAGCAGGGGCGTCTGCAGGCTGGTGTTAGTCATTCCCCCAGCAGCACACACCGTGCTTCCCCAGGTGCAGGGGGTGTGTGGGGCCCACCTCCGAAGGCTCAGCCGTTGGGAGGCATCCTGGCTGGACGTCTCTGGAGTGGAGCCGACCATGAGGATGCAGAGCCCAGCGAGGATCATGCAGGTGGGCACGGCGCCGATGAGGACCTTGAGGGTGACCACCACCTCCTCTGCCTGCTTGCAGGCCCCTGCCTTGTACCCCGAGAACCTGGAGAAAATCACCCAGCCATTAGGGAGGGCCTTGCCAAGCCTGGCACCCTGGGTGGAGGGACCCCAGACACCCCCTCCTGAAACTTGGACTTCATTTCCTGGCCAGATCACGAGAGGAATGTCAAGGGGACGCGCTGACCTGGGAGAGTTTGGAGGGAACTGAGAATGTGGAGAGCTGGCCCTCTGAGTCTTGTGCACAGAGAAACCTGAGGAAGTAGTTCCCCACAGTTTCCAAAGAGTAGAGCTCAGGCCTCAGGCGCACGGGTGCCCCGAGCTTAGTAAGATGGGGGCTTTGCCCTCTTGCCACCCAGTGGTCCTTGCTGCCTCTGCTGTATCCTAACCCTGGGACTCACTGCAGACTGAGGGTGGAGATGCCCAGGGCACACGCGCCGGACAGCTTGGTGAAGAAGACATAGGAGGAGTAGAAGATGGTCTCCAGGCCTGGGCCGTGGCGGTGCCGCAGCTGAAAGTCATCCACCATGTCTGGCAGAATGGACCTGCAGCGGGGGTGTGGAGTTAGCCCTCTTAGCCCCTTGGCCGCCAGCAGCCTGTGAGCTTTCTGGGGCAGAGGCCAAGGTGGATTCATCCCTGAGTTCCTGTGCCCAGCACCAGACTTGCCGCCGGAGAAGCAGATGGCCTGTGTGCTTGTACCCCGCTGACCCCCTGCCATTCCTACTGCCTGCTGCCCTCTCAGGAGGGCTCCATCTCCTGCCCAGCTGAGCGCAGGGGACCTGGGACAGCAGGCTGACATGAAGGAGGAGACACCCACTATGGACACACGTGAGGCCCCCACACCCAGCCTACCAGGGTAGCAGCAAGGACACAGCAATGCTCACGCCAGATACAAAGGCTACAACATAAGCCACAGGTGCTGTGGGCACAGCAGCCAGCAAGATCGCAAAGGGCACCATCACCTGGGGAGACACATAGCAGCTGTCCCGCCACCTGCTTCTTGGCGGGGCCTGTTCTTTCACACACGGCTCTAGACTGATGACCCCCATGCCTCGCCCTGTGTTAGGCCCTGAAGACTCAAGGGAACACAAATCCACTCCTGCTGACCCCAGGAGGCTCAGGCACCATGGTCACCTCCCTGCTTCACGCCTCCCACCGTCCCGAATCCTTGATTCCTGCCTGACTCACAAAGATCCCGAAGGCTGACGTCGTCTTCCCAAAGTGCTGGAGAACCCACTCCCACAGCGGGGTGCTCAGGACGGCTGAGACCTGTGAGCAGACAGCGTTGTCACATCAGGGCCGTGCTGCCAGCACCTTCACCCGGGACCTCGAGGCCTTGGCTTTTAGGTGGAACGCCTGACCTTGGCCTTGCCCCTGGTTCAAACCAGTGGCTATGAATGTTATAATCCTGGTCCCAATTCTACCCTCTGCTGGAATGCAGGTGACCAAGACCAAAGCAAAGTCCAAAATGTTGACGACCAGAACTCTGGCCACACGTATCACATCGAGGACCACACATGTCCCCAACTCAGGCCCCCAAGTGACCTAGCCTCCACCACCCCAGGTCCCCTCACCAGGACAGTTAGCACCAGGCCCTGGACGTGGTCGTGTAGCTGGGAGGCATGTGTACAGAACAGGACCAGGTAGCTCTGCTCCACCTGAGGAGATGAACAGGAAGTGGGCATGGCAGGAGCTCAGAAGTCAAGGGCGAGGACAGGGTCTCGAGTCTGGCCTCTCTGTTGGGACCTTGGCTTGCTGCCACCATCATGCAGTCCCTTCCCCCACAAAGGGCGCCTATCCCCAACACAAATATCAGCACCAACCCTAGGCCACCCTCATCACCTGCACAGCTGTGATCAGGGGACTTGACTTTGCCTCAGGTAATGTGAGAGGAAACTGGCCAGACACCGTAGCTCCTAGTGCCTAGGCCCTGGCCCTCCAATCCCACAAGCCCTCCCGGGATCTCCCTCCCAGCACCAGCCCCTTTGAGCCATGTGCCAGCTGCAGGTTTCTCCCTATAAAACTCAAGCTGAGACTGCATCCTGAACCTATGCAAGGTCAGCATGGCTAGTGCCAAGCCAGTGGGGGGCCACTGGCCAGAGGTACCTGAACAGCAGCAGAGATGAACAGGAAGGAGACCACCAGCTTCAGGTAGGGAGGGTGCCGGGTAGTGAGACCCAGCCCAGCCAGGAAACTCAAGCCTGGGCCTGACGCTGGAGCAGAGGGGTCTGCAATGCAGGAGGGTGGCACCTTGGCCTCACAGAGTCCAAAACCAAAACCCGCCCCGAGTAGAGCCCCGCCCCCAGCTTCTGCTTCCCTCCTCCTCATCCCCATACCTGGCCGCTCCTTCACCCCTAGGCACAGGAAACTGCTGCACACGGGGTAAGTTGCCGCAACCACAGCAGCCGCAATACAGTAGAGATGGGCCTGTGGGACAGGACAGGGCTAGGGTAGGTGATGTCTTCAACCCTGGGAGGTGGCGACACCCGAGGGGCGGGGCAGGACTGCCTCCCAACAGGAGCAGAGCAAGGCACAGCCCAAGCCCAGGACGCTGGACCCCCACCTCCCAATCACCCCACAAGACAGCACACTCTCTGGGCCTGGACTGGTCCTTCCACACACCCCCTCTGCTGACCCTGTGTTTCCTGCATGGCAAAGAGGGCACTGACACCCCAGGGGCCAGAGTGTTCCTTCCTGCATTCTATGAAGCAAACATTGATTGCTGCTGCCTTCTGCATGCTAGTCCCTGAGGCTCCAATGATGAGTAAGTGACCCTTGTCCATCTACAGGGCTCAGAGTATGCGGAGGAAGGCAGATCCAGGAGCAGGCAGTTACAGCACAGTGAGATGCATGCTGAGTCAGATTAACGTAGGAAGCAGGGCCAGGCACGGTGGCTCACGCCTGCTATCCCAGCACTTTGGGAGGCTGAGGCGGGTGGATCACCTGAGGTTAGGAGTTGGGACTTGCCTGGCCAACATAGTGAAACCCCATCTCTACTAAAAATACAAAATTAGCCAGGCGTGGTGGCAGCCACTTGTAATCCCAGCTACTCGGGAGGCTGAGACAGGAGAATTGCTTGAACCTGGGAGGCGGAGGCTGCGGTAGCTGAAATTGTGCTACTGCACTCCAGAGGGAGACTCCGTTCCACTCCTCACACACACAAAAAAGATATGCAGGAGAGTCACAGCCAGTTCAGGACAGAGGCTGCCTCTGGGGAGGGAGCAGAGAGAGGGCGCAGGACGCAGCAGGGCGCTCATCCTGTGCAGCCGCCCTGGGCCTCTTGCTCTGAAGGGCACTGCCTCTGGGGTTCAATGCTCTGCTGTTGCTGTCTTGAGATTCTTAATAATTTTATCATGGATTTGAATTTTGTAAGTGAAATTTGAGGGGACAGTGGGTTGTGAGCCACCAAGAGCTTCCAGTCTCTGCTCACATGAGGTTCTGCCCCCTGGGAATGGGCTGTTAGCCGCCTGCTTCCCACTCCTTGATACCTTCCCTTCCCCGGCCTAGGCCATTGCCACCACGCATGTGGCATTGGAGAAAGGCATGGGAGGCCTGAGTGGAGGCCCAGGTGTGAGTCCAGGGGAGTCAGTCTAGGATGCAGCCTTCTGGCCCTTGGCCCGCAGCAACATGTAGATTTGGAGAGTGGGGGCCTCTCACCTATCCCAATCCAGGTGTTCAGCGGACACCTAGAGGGGGCCAGCGCTGGAGGCTGCAATCCCCAGGCTGAGGCAGTAGGCCCACTGGGAAAGGGGAGATTGACTTCCTGAGGCCCTGAATTTTCATTTTGCAGAGTACATAGGCAAGCTGAGTAGCTGACTGAGTCTCCCTGTGTTGCGTAGGCTGGAGTGCAATGGCATGATCCCAGCTCACTGCAACCTTGGCCTCCTGGGTTCAAGCGAGTCTCCTGCCTCAGCCTCCCCAGTAGCTGGGATTACAGGTGCCTACCACCATGCCCAGATAATTTTTATATTTTAAGTAGAGATGGGGTTTCACCATGTTGGCCAGGTTAGTCTCAAACTTCTGACCTCAAATGATCTGCCTGCCTCGACCTCCCCAAATGCTGGATTGCAGGTGTGAGCCACCGCGCCTAGCTGTCATGTTTTCTTAAATGGGTGGTGGGCCACAGATATTACTGGTATTCTTCTCATACTATTGATGCTGAGACACTGGTGGGGGTGGAATCCCCCAGAGGGCTTGTTAACATAGAGATGCTGGACCGGTCCCTAGAACTGGGGAAGCAGAGGACTGAGGTCAGGCCTGAGAGCTGCCATTCTAACAAGGTCCCAGGTGTTGCTGATGCTGCTGGTCCAGGGACCAGACTAAGATCTGTGGCTTTCTGCCTTTGTGTAAATCTGAAATGTTAAAAACAAGCACAGGCCGGGCGCGCCCCTGTACTCCAGCATGGGTGACAGAGCCAGATTCTGTCCGAAAAAAAAAAAAAAAAAAAAACACATAAAAGGCCAACACAACAGGGCGCAGGCTACACAGAGGGCAGGTCTACATGAAGGCTCTGGAGGGCAGCCTGCGCCCCATCCTGAAGGTGAGGGCCACCCACGCTCAAACTCCTTTCAAAGGGCACCTGACCTCGCAGGGGAGGTGGCTGGAGGGAGGGATGCCACACAGGAGATGGAGGCAGCAGTTGTGGGGTGGGAAGGGAGGTAGTGGCAAGGGCTAGGGCATGGCAGTGGGGTGCAGGGTGGCTGGATGCATCCCAGAACTTTTGGCCTAAAAACTGGGCACGATTCGGTCATAGGTTGGAGGGCTGAGAGAGGACAGGAGAAAGAGGACAGTGCTGGGGGATAATAATGTCATTTACTTAAGGAAAAAGGGAGAAATAGAAAAAGAGAAGGTAAAAGTGGTGGATAAAATAGAGGTGCATCTGCTCAATGCTGAAGGGATCTGCTGTGAAAGGGAAAGAAGGGGGCTGCCCCTCTCATTTCACCGTTTCACGCTGGGGGTTGGGGGCTCACCTGGTCAGGGCTGGGGAGGGGCACAGGTCATAGAAGGGGCTTTACCCAGGTCTGTGCGAGGACACCAGACCCCTCTGCTGTCCCTCCCCCAGCCTGGCCTGGGGCTTTCCCCATCCTCGCCCCTCCTCTGGGGCCAGGCTCCTCTGCTCCAGGTGGTCAGCCCAGGGTCTGTTGTTCTATTTTATGACTAGAAGGAACCCAGGAGGAGGCAGGTTTAGCAGAGGATGTTAGATGTGGGGGCCATCTGCTCAGCTAGAGAAGCAGGGAAGGAGTGAGCCCCCTAAAAGACAACAAAGAGGTGTGGACAGGAGAAACAACCCTAGAGGAAGGAGGTGACCTGCAGAGGGGACAGCAGTTTGGGGGCCTGGCCACCCAGTGCACTTACCGCATTGGGGGAGATGGTGACTGGCCCCGGGGTCGCAGTGGCCTCACACCTGTGGGGTCTGTGGGCGCCAGACACAATAAGCCCATGGACAGTGGCCCCCATCAGTGTTCCTGCCATCTCCACGGTCATCCCTAGAGACAGAGCGCTGCTTAAGGTGACTGAGAGGGTGTGGGGTCCCAGATGCAGCACCTTCCCCAGAACCCAGGGCTGCACTCACGGTAGGCAGTGGCTGAGTCTCGTTCCCTTGGGCAGGGGGTTAGCAGCATGGTGAGCGCCGTGTAGGGCACCTGGAAGAACTGGGGCACCAGCAGAGCTTAGAATCACCCCCAGCTTTGCCTGGTGACAGTGGGCAACCTCCCGTCTCCTGGGTGTCACATCCTGGTACCCATGGGCCAGCCTGACATATCCCAGCTGACCACCTGAAGTCAGAGCTAGGGGCTCAAGGACAGGAGGCAGCAGCCAGCCCTGCACAGGGCTAACGAGAGCCAATAGCATGGTCCAGGCACAGGCAGGTGGGGAGGGCAGCAGCCCCACCCCACAGCACACTTCAGAGTGGCCATGGCCAGCCATGGGCTTCACCAGAGCACACACCCAGGAAGGGGCCCTGCTTACCGTGGCCAGGGCCTGGAACAGGCAGTAGCAGGTCGTGTACCAGAGGCCTCGCAGGCTGGTGAAGGGGGGCAGGAACCACAGGAAGAAGTAGGCCAGGGCGATGAAGGGGGTGCAGCCCAGCACCCTGTGGAAGCACAGCTGAGATGGAGCGGTCCCCAGACCAGGACAGGGGGACACAAAGGGCCCAGCCTGGAGCAAGCTCACCCCTTCTCTGCCCCTTGGGAATCCCTAGGCTGGGGCTCCCTGGGTGGGAACCACAGGCAGGGGAGAAGTGGCCGATGGTCATGAAGGCATTGGGAGTGGGCAGCCACTCCTCATGGGAACTCTGGCTGCACACTTGGTGCCAGGGGTGCCACTCCCTGTGTGGACACTGGGACACTGAGTTGCACTTCCTCTGTGAGGCCTCATGTGGCCTCCAGCCCAGCCTGCCCACACTCAGAGCCCCAGGCCAGACCTGGGAGTCACAGAGGCTTCATCCAGCCCCGTGCTATCTGGAGAGGGAGAGTCCCCAAGAATGTCTCTGAACTCCTTATCACTCACAGCCAGTCCCCAGTGCACTGCGACATTATCCAGTCTTGTCTTCTAACCACCCAGAGGGTTTCTACTAGGAAACAGGGCTGTGACAGTGACCTCAGGGCCAGGGTCTGGTGCCTGGATCCTAAGGACAGAGGGGTTGCTCACCAAGGCATGAGCCGTCCAGACCCCGTTCTCCTGCTTCTGTTGATGAAGAACCCAGCCACAGGGTCAGCAGCCGCCCCAGACACTTTTCCCCCAAACAGGACAAGTGACACCTGGGCGGCAGGGATCTGAAACAGACAAGGGAGGGGCCAGAGACCAAGGCCCAGCAGCAGAGAGGCCATCCAGGCCGGCTTGCCACCAGGAGGGAGGGCTGGGAACCAGAATCAGCGGGGTGGAGCCACAGTGTCAAAGGCTCGCAGCCTCCCCCAGGACACTAATCCCAGGCCTCTGAGTCCAGGGGAGGGAGCTGAGTTCTGCCACCCAGCACACCCCCATTACCACTCATGTCAGCCACTGCGGAGAGGATTCCAGGGCCCTCATCTGGGGCTGGCTCAGAGCAAGGAGGGTACCTCTCGGCTGACAGAGGTGGACATTATGTTTCACAATGGAAAGAATTCACTGGTTTTTCTGATTATGTAAATAATACACTCATTAGAAAAACATTCAAACAATACAGGAAAATACTAAACAAAGCTCATCTGAAAGCCCAGCATCCTGAGACAACTGCCAGAATCGTTTTGATGATCAGCCTTTCATAGGCTTCTTCATGTGTGCTTGAGATTGATCACTTTATATAAATGGGATCATATCAGAGTGTCACCTTAAACATTCATGGATATCTTATTTTATTTTTTAAAAATTGAGACAGGGTCAGCCAGGCACATTGACTCATGCCTGTAATCCCAGCACTTTGGGAGGCCGAGGTGGGCAGATCACGGGGTCAGGAGATCAAGACCATCCTGGCTAACACGGTGAAACCCTGTCTCTACTAAAACTACAAAAAATTAGCTGGGCATGGTGGCGTGCATCTGTAGTCCCAGCTACTCAGGAGGCTGAGGCAGGAGAATTGCTTGAACCCAGGAGGCAGAGGTTGCAGTGAGCCGAGATCATGCCACTACACTCCAGTCTGGGCAACAGAGCAAGACTCCATCTCAAAAAAAAAAAAGGTAAAAATTGAGACAGGGTCTCACTCTGTTGCCCAGGCTGGAGTGCAGTGGCACCATCTCAGCTCATTGCAACTACTGCCTCTTGGGCTCAGGTGATTCTCCCACCTCAGCCTCCCAAGTAGCTGGGACCACAGGCATGTGCCACTATGCCCAGCTAATTTTTGTATTTTTAATTTTTTTGTGGAGGTGGGGTTTCTGCCTTGACCTCCCAAAGTGCTGGAATTACAGGAGCAAGCCCACCACACTCAGCTCGATATCTCATTTATTTGTTGTTGGTTTTTTGTTTTGAAAGGGAGTCTTACTCTGTCACCCAGGCTGGAGTGCAGTGGCGCGATCTTGGCTCACTGCAACCTTCACCTCCCAGGGTCAAGTGATTATCCTGCCTCAGCCTCCTGAGTAGCTGGAACTACAGGCACCTGCCACCACGCCTGGCTAATTTTTGTGTATTTAGATAATAGAGATGGGGTTTTGCCATATTGGCCAGGCTTGTCTCGAAGTCCTGACCTCAAGTGATCCTCCCGCCTTGGCTTTGAAAAGTGCTGAGATGACAGCTGTGAGTCAACACACTCGGCTGGATACCTCATTTTAAAAATTTGGTTTTATTTACCCTCCATTCTCCATTATTCCCTCCTGTAGCCAACATTAATGAGTTGGTGTATATCCTTTTAGAATTTTCTCCATACTCATATTTTAAACATGGACCGATGAATATATATATACATATGTATACACACACACATATGGAGCCTGTCTTTGTTTGCTAAAATGGGATCATTTTATATACTATTCTCTTAAAACTAGCTTTTTTTTTTCACCAGAGTGTCCTGGAAATCACTCTAAGCCAACGGTACAGACCATTCTTCTGAATTACTGCATGACAGTCTACGTGATAGTGAGGTTAGTCTAATCTCTTGCCTTCTCTGGGCCACACTGGAAGAACTGTCTTGGCCAGGCACGGTGGCCCACGCCTGTAATCTCAGCACTTTGGGAGGCCGTGGTGGATGGATCACCTGAGATCAGTAGTTCGAGACCAGCCAGGCCAACATGGTGAAACCATGTCTCTAATAAACACACAAAAATTAGCCAAGTGTGGTGGTGTACGCCTGTAATCCCAGCTACTCAGGAGGCGAGGCATGAGAATCACTTGAACCCGGGAGGCAGAGGTTGCAGTGAGACGAGATCACACCACTGCACTGCAGCCTGGGCAACAGGCAGGGTGACCTGTCTCAAAAAAAAAAAAAAAAGAATTGTCTGGGGCACATATAAACACATAATATACAATAACACTAATGATAGCTAATGAACTAAAAAAAAAATCACAAAAAAATTTCATAATGTTTTTAAAATTATTTTTTAATTTTTTAAATTATTATTATTTTTAAAGACAGGGTTTCACCATGCTGGTCAGGCTGCTCTTGAACTCCCGACCTCAGGTGATCTGCCCACCTTGGCCTCCAAAGTGCTTGGAATACAGGTGTGAGCCACCACATCCCGCCCAAAATTTCATAATGTTTTAAGAAAGTTTACAAATTTGTGCTGGGCTACATTCAAAGCTGTACCACTGTGGGCTAGACAGGCTTGGTCTGTTATGTGGCTATGGTACAACTTACTTAGCCAACTGCTTCTATATAGACAGGCATCCACATTGATTCTCATTTTCCCACTACAAACAGGCTGCAGTAAACATCCTTGAGGAGCTTGCCCTCAGTAGCTTCTAGCTTTTTGTGAAGCTTGAGTCAGAAGTGCTGTCTACAAGGATGTTGGGAGCAGAAGTGCAAGTAGGGGTGGAAGGATCAGACCCCAAGGAAGATTCGAGCAGAGATCGGGCTGCTGCCCACACTTACCTGTGCTATATCAAGCAGGAAGAGCTGCAGGTAAAAGGCTGTGGCGCTGGAGGCTATCTGGTTGGGGACCCCACCAATGCCATAGCACACCTTCGTACAGAATGAGAGGCGACCGGCTCTGCTGTCCTGGAGGAGACACAGGAACTAAGCTCTTCCCCCAACAGACACCAAACAGGTCCCCATACCCCATGATTTAAGTAAACATTCTACATCCTTGTGATGGCTTCAGGGCTTTTCCAGGAACCTCTTGGCCCCATTTTGCCCCCGGATCATTCTAAGAGGAAGTGAGACAGAAGAGAAAAAGATCCTAAACCATGACCTCTAAACATTTCCAGGGGAAGTTCTGCCGGATATCTTTCCCTGGGCTTCCTGCTGAGTCAGCACGGCCATGTAAGCTGCAGGTCAGGAGACCTGGGCTTGAGCCTGCCGTTGTCACCTATCCCTCTAAGTGACCTTGAATAAACTTTCTCCCCTCCAAGCCTGTTTTCCTCATCTGTCAAATGCAACATCCCTGCCAATTTCACAAGGTTGTTTCCATGAGTAAATGAGGTGGTGGTGGTAGCTCATTTACCCATCACCTGTCTACTCAGCCCTCCAGGGATGCCTGGCAGGCATCTCAGCTTAGCATGGTCAACATACAACTCCGGATGGCCATTAGGAACTGTCTAATCCAGCTCTCTGCCGGTCCCCTCAGTGGCTCAGGCCACAAACTTAAGAGGCATCTTTGATTCTTCTTTCCAATTCTCGTCTATCAGTAAGTGCTTCCTAAGTGGCTTCTCTGTGTCTGCCCTTGCTCCCTATAATCCATGCCACCCAGCAGCCAGTGCTCTTGCAATAACATAAGTCAGATCCCAGCCAGGCGTGGTGGCTCACCCCTGTAAACCCAGCACTTTGGGAGGCTGACGTGGGTGGATCGCTTGAGCCCAGGAGTTCAAGACCAGCCTGGCCAACATGGTGAATGCCCATCTCTACTAAAACACAAAAATTAGCTGGGCATGGTGGTGTGCCTGAAATCCCAGTTACTTGGGAGGCTGAGGCAAGAGAATCACTTGAACCTGGGAGGTGGAGATTGCAATGAGCCAATATTGCACCACTGCACTGCAGCCTGGGCAACGGAGACTCGGGCTCAAAAAAAAAAAGAAAAGAAATAAATAAGTAAATCAGATCCCATCTCCTCTCTGATTAAAACCCTCCAACGAGTTGCCATTGCAGTTTTTCTTTTTCCCCAGATACATGGTATATAGTATGCCATTGCATACTATTGCAGTTTGAACTCCAAATGCCATTGCAGTTTGAACTCCAAATGCCATTGCAGTTTGAACTCCAAGTCCTGATCATGACTAAGGAGCTCACCCAGTCGGCCCCCTACCCACCTCACCTCAAATAGCTCTCCTTCAGCCACAGTGGCCTCCTTCCTGTTCCTCAAAATCATCAAGTCTGTTGCTGCCCCCAGGGCCTTTGAAATTTCCATGACTTCTGCCTGGAAGGTGACTCCTATTCTGGTTGGTCACCAGCTTAAATGTCACCTCCTCCGAGAGGCATTCCCTAGCCACTCACCTCAGTTGTACTTACCTGCGATATTCTCATTTAACTCCTGCCTCTCCCTATAGGAATATAAGCTCTCTGAGAGCATGAACTCTACCTTTTATTTATCATGGTGTTTCCAGTACCTAGAACAAAGCTTGGCATACAGTAGGTGCTCAATATATGTCAGTTGAAGCAAATAGTGGCCATGAAGACCCTGTGTAAAGGGCTATTTCTTTGGAAGAAGCTGGGTACCTTTTCTCATTCTTTGCTGGGGGGCTGCGGGCAGTGGAGATGACATGGCTTCACCCATTTCCACATCTCACAGGACACCCCAGCAGACCGTTGTGAAGGGAAGGGCTCCCCAGATATGGGTTTATCACACTTCGCACACTCTTCCTACCCACAGGACAAAACCACACTGGGGGCAGGATGATTCTTTTTTGACATGTGTGTGAACATCATTTCAGCTTCCAGGAAACTTTAAGAACAGGCAGAATTCAACGTGATAGTCCTCCTCTCCCCCTAATGGAGACCCTTGTATCCCCAACAAGGGCCTAGCAAGTTTTTAGAACTTTAGAAAGAACTTCCAAGTGAAGGCAGGAATATTATCCAGTCTTGCTGTCTTGAGGATGACAGTTTTACGGCAAGTCATAAAAGGCCCACATAGTTGTACAGTGAGAATCTTGGGTTCAAATTCTCTCTGCTATGTCTAGCTGCGTGACCCAGAGCAGGGCCCCTGCCTTCTGCTCTTTGGTCTCCTTGGAGTGACCAGGGATACCACCCCTCCCAGGATTGTATAAGGATTCCACAGCGGTGCTTCCCCGGCAAAGCGAATTTTTCCTTGTTGCTGTTAATCTCCCCTGAATTTCTAAATTTCCCGGGAAGTGAGAGACCCCAGAGAGACTCCTCATCTCACCTCACTTTCTTTCTTGTGGGACGTAATCCTGTGCTCCGAGGTGCCTGGCAGGACGCCCTGAACCAGGCTGGGGGCTGAGGTGGTCAGGGGAGGCCGCAGAACGCCCTGGGCACGAGCAGGGAGGGGCGCATTCAGTGAGACCCAGGAAGCCCCAGACCGCTCGCCCGGTCCCGCACAGCCCGGCTGGTCAGCATGGCCCGGCCGCATCAGCGAGGGACGAGGGGCGCCGACGACCCCGCCGCTCCCACCTGCCTTCCGCCTTCCCTGTAGGAGCCCACGGCCAGGACTTCCCGGGGGCAGCTTCCAAGAGGAGCCTGGTGCCTGAGCGAGGCCAGGGTCTGGGAGGGAGGCCGAGGACACAGCAGCTGCCTGAGGTCTGGAGGGATGCAGCCTCCCCATGCGCGGCCGAAAGCTGCCCTGGGCTCGGGAACCCCGGGAGGACCTCCGGTGGCGCGAACAATACCCCTAAGCCGTGAATCATGAGAGCAGAGACCATGCATCTCCAAGTTACTTCCTTGGCTGGGGCTCGCCTGCCTGCCCTAGTCTCTTGCGGGCGCCGGCACGTCCCCAGCCTCCCCGCTCCCAGCCGTGGAACCCCGCGAGGGCAGCCCCTGAGCCGGCAGGTTTGGACCGAGCCCCACCAGGCTGTCCCCAGTTGGAAAAGGGGCTGCGAGTGATGCCCTGGAGCTCCCCGGGGACGCAGCCCCTTCCCGGCCCGCGCGGAGCGCCGCGTCCGCACCTCTGCCACCCAGCTCACCTCTCGCCCTCGCTTGCTCCTCCCCGGGCCGGGCTCCGGGGCGTGCAGCTGCTGCTGTGAGGGTCCTTCGGAGGCCGTTGCAGGGGGCGCCGCCATCGCCACCGCAGCGCCGCCCGCGGCCGTTGTCCTCGGAGTTATCGCCCTCGGGAGGGGCGGCTCCCGGCGAGGGCCGGAGCGCGCAGAGTAGCCGACGGCACCCCGGGGGAAATGCAGAGACCGCGAGGGGCACTGTTTCTTTCGCTTCCCCAAAGTGAAACAACTAAGAGTCAAAATGCGCGGCGGGAAAGGCCCTCCAGGCCATCGGGACAGTTCTCCTTGGGGTAGATCCCGGAGGGGCGCCAGCGCCCGCAGACGGCGGCCCTGCGCGCTAAAGGTCTCCGCCAGACCCCTGGGGTGACCTCGGACAAGAAGCAGCACCCTGCAAAACGAAGCAAGGGTCCTGCTTGTTCAGGCTGGACAGGCATGCCACCGGCTACACAGGACACCCAACGCCTGAAATACATTGTCTAGTCTCCTATATAGATCACGGGGATGGCCAGTAACTAAGTTCTGGCAGCGAATGAAAGCAGGGTGGCATAGGCAATATTCCAGAAAAGTCCTTAAAAGGGAAGGGGTGACAGCAGGTAGCTAGTCAGATTCAAACAGGGCAGGATAGGGCCACGCTTCCAACCAGGAACATCAGGCAACCATCAGGTGGTTGTTATGCTCCCTCTAAAATAATAATTGAAATAATTGAAAGGCAGCCTCCCAGTAGATAGAGAAAACCTGAAACTGCTGATCAGCTTCTAGATAAGATCTCAGGAGTTGGGCAAGTGGGCTCAGGCATATACACTACGAGGCCAATTGCGGAGTTCAACTGGCATATGACCTTGCAAGGGCATTGGAATGGTAAGGGAAGAACGTCTCTGGTGAGCATGAGCACAATTCCAGTAAACAGTGTGCATGCTCCCCACCCAAATGCTGGCAGGCCACTGCCCATGCAGACAGGCCCCCAAGGGAACAATGAAGGGAGAAGGTATGCAAGACCCCAGAAGTATGGCAATGTATAAGACCCCAGGTCAAAAGGTCAAACTATGCACTTGTCTTTCAGGTCACCGGCTTGGCCCTCTTCCAAGTATACTTTCCTTCCTTTCATTTCTGCTGTAGAGCTTTTTAATAAACTTTTACTCCTGCTCTAAAACTTGCCTCAGTCTCTCTTTATGCCTTATGCCCCTCAGTAGAATTCTTTCTTCTGAGGAGGTAAGTATTGAGATTGCTGCAACCTGTATAGATTTGCCCTTGCTAACATATTTTGGTGCCATGTGACTCAGATGCCTTCTGCCAGTAACAGGGGCACACATTAACTGAAAATGCATCATAGACCCAGAATATAAAACTCTTACGAAAAAAACAGGAGGTGGCTCACACCTGTAATCCCAGCTACTCTGGAGGCTGAGGCAGGAGAATCACTTGAACCTGGGAGGTGTAGGTTGCAGTGAGCACACCACTGCACTCCAGCCTGGGTGACAGAAGAAGACTCCGTCTCAAAACAACAGACAACAAAAACAAAAACCAACCAAACAAAAAAAAAACAGGGGCAACTCTTCATCATATTGGGCCAGGCAACTGTTTCTTAGGATGCCAAAAGCACAAGCTGGATAAACTACAAAAGTTTTCAAAATGAAAACCTTTGTGCTGTAAATGATTCCAAGAAGTGGGTATAAAGACAACCTAAAGAATGGGAGAAAAGGGATTTGTATTGGAATCAACTTTCACAACTCAACAATTAAGACAATCTAATTTTAAAATGGGCATAGAATTTGGATATTTCTCTAAAGATATACAAATGAACAGTAAGCACATGGAAATAAATATTGAAACTGCAGTGAGACAGATACCAGTTTATATCCGCAGGGTGGCTGTAATGAAAACAAGACAAAAACAAGTATTGGGGAGGATGTGGAGAAATCTGAACCCCTGTACACAGCTTGTGGGAATGGAAACTAGTGAGGGTCCTTTGGAAAAGTTTGGCAGTTTCTCAAAGTAAAATGTGTAATTACCATATGACCCGCAATACCTTACAGAAAGGAAAACATGTTCACATAAAATCTTGAACATGAATGTTAATTAGCAGCATTCATAATATATATTCATTCATTTATATATATTCATATATATGTATATGAATACATAAACAAATATATAAAAATTCATTCATGTATATATTCATATATTCATTTATAAAATTCATACATATGAATGTATATGAATACAAATGAATATATGTATATATGAATGCCGCTAATGAGCATTCATGTTCAAGATTTTATGTGAACATGTTTTCATTTCTGTAGGGTATATGCCAAAAAGAGGACACAACCCAATGTCCATCAGGTTATGAATGGGTAAATATGTGGTATATCCATATAGTGGACTACCATTAGGCAGGAAAAAGGAATGAAGGACCAATTCATGCTACAACACAGATGAACCTTGATGACAGTATGCTAAGTAAAAGAAGTCAGCCACAAAAGACTACATATTGTATGATTCCATTTATGTCAAATGTCTAGAATAGGCAAATACAGAGAGACAGAATGCACATTTGTAGTTGCCTGGGAGTGGGCTAGGGAGTGACTGCTAATGGGTATGGGGTTTCTTTTAGAATGGATGAAATTTTTCTAAAATTAAATTGTGATGGTTGCACAGCCCTACAAATACACTAAAAACCATTGAATTATATACTTTATTTTTTTGAGACAGAGTTCTTGCTCTGTTGCCCAGGCTGGAGTGCGATGGCACAATCTCAGTTTACTGCAACCTGCACCTCCTGGGTTCAAGTGATTCTCCTGCCTCAGCCTCCCGAGTAGCTGGGATTACAGGCATGAACCACCATGTCCAGCTAATTTTTGTATTTTTAGTAGAGATGGGCTTTCACCATGTTGGCCAGGCTGGTCTTAAACTCCTGACCCTCAGGTGATCCACCTTAGCATCCCAAAGTGCTGGGATTACAGGCATGAACCATCAGCCTAGCCGGAATTGTATACTTTAAATGGGTGAATTGCACAGCATGTGAACTATATTTCAATAAAGCCGTTTACATTTAAAAGGGAAGGAATCTGCTCCTTCCTATTGGCTGAAATACAAATAGGTCAGCTGGTGCTAGTGCAGCTACCTTGAGAGCCCAAGTCTACAGACTGCTGAGATTGGCAGATCAACAGTACAGGAATCTGATGATTTTATGAGGTTGATCCTACCAGCCCTGAACTGTTTCCTTTTGGTCTTTTGCCTGGGAAATAAAATTTGACCTTGTAAGCGACTACTATTCTGGATTTTCTGCCATAGCTAAATCTAGTCCTAAAGGATACAATACCCAGTTTAGAGCAAGTCATTCCATTTTATGTCTTAATTCCTTTATCTACAAAATGGGTATATTTTTGTTTCCTTGATTGCAATAGAAGGATAGATTAGCTAATGCATGTGCTAAATATTTAATTCCTTAGAAATTAAAAACTAAAGCCGAAGTTTCTTTAGATAATCTACTTTTACAACTTTTTTTCCCTTTTTGTGGAGAATGGGATCTTGCTATGTTGCCCAGGTTGGTCTCAAACTCTTGGACTTAAGCTATACTCCTGCCTCTACCTCCCTAAGTGTTGGGATTACAGATGTGAGCCACCATGCTCAGCTAAATAATCTACTTTCAAGTACATCCTATTTATATGCATTTTTAATAGGTTTGGAAACATTTCATTCACAACACTCATACTTTGTTGTTTATAATACTTCAATTTTAAGTTTGAAAGGCAGCAGGTAAAAACAATTTTAAAAATTGTTTAAAAATTGAAAAATAATTTCTTTTGGACAGCAAAAAAATGTAATTATAATAAAAGGCATTTCTCTAACAGTTATTGTTCTATTTAAAGTGATGGTAAGGCCAGCGTGGTGGCTCACAACTGTAATCCCAGCATTTTGGGAGGTAAAGGCAGGTGGATCACCTGAGGTCAGGATTTCGAGACCAGCCTGGCCAACATGGTGAAACCTTGTCTCTAATAAAAATGCAAAAATTAGGCGTGCATGGTGGCAGGCGCCTGTAATCCCAGCTCTTTGAAGGCTGAGGCAGGAGAAAGCCTTGAACCTGGGAGGTGGAGGTTGCAGTGAGCTGAGATCATGCCACTGCACTCCAGCCTAGGGACAAGCGGAAGATTTCATCTCAAAAAAATAAAGTGATGATAAGTTCCTAATGTAATGTTTAATGCAAAAGACACGTAAATTAGATTTCAATAGATAAAGTAAGATTAAAATAACAAAGGCAGCTGCCTTTTAATTAAAAAAAGACTATAAATACACACAAAAAATCTGAAAGGATGTATACCAAAATGTTACTTACTAGTTATGTTTTTAATTTCTAATTTTTTTTTTAAACTTTTTTTTTTTTGAGATGGAGTCTTGTTCTGTTGCCCAGGCTGGAGTGCAGTGGCACAATCTTGGCTCAATGCAACCTCCGCCTCCTGAGTTCAAGTGATTCGCCTGCTTCAGCCTCCCAAGTAGCTGGGATTACAGGCACACGTCACCATGACTGGCTAATTTTTGTATTTTTAGTAGAAACGGGGTTTCACCATGTTGGCCAGGCTGGTCTCGAACTCCTGATCTTGTGATCAGCTTGTCTCTTCTTTCCAAAGTGGTGGGATCACAGGCATGAACCACTGTGCTTGGCCTTTTTTCTTTTTACTTTTTAAAAGAGACAAGTTCTCCCTATGCTGTTCATGCTGGAATGCAGTGACTAATCACAGGTGTAATATCACTCCTGATCAGCATTCATTCTGACTTGCTCCTTTTCCAATGGGCAACCTGGTGGTCCCCCATTTCAGGGAGATTACCAAATTGATGCCAAACTCAGTGCAGGCATCCGACTGACCGGCAGAGCACACTACACCCCAGAACTCCTGGGCTTAAGCGATCCTCCTGCCTCAGTCTCCTAACTGGGACAGCAGGCATGCATCACTAGGACCGGCAGTGGTTATCTTTGAAAGGCAGAATAATAGGTGATTTAAAGATCATTTTAGCATACCTGCATATTAAAATTTTCTGTAATGAATATGAATTATCTGTGCAAACTACACATGAAAACAAATGACAGCCAAATATTAGTCTACTGAATAAGAAATTTCCATTTGAGGATTTAGTGCAATGAGCAATTTTTTCATTCAATGGTTTGTACTTAGGAAAAGATAGAACAAAGGAGTAAACCTTACTAAAGAGTCTTCATGCCAGTTCAATTCATAACAGAAGGAATGTTGAAAAATTAAACACACCACTGAATTAGTATTAAAAAAATCACACCTTGACATTTCTGAGTATTGAATGAAAACAATATTGGTTAAAGCAAAGGCACCTAATAAACATTTGTTGATTATCAAACTAAATGACTATGCCAAACAAAATGACAAATGTATTTGCAAATAACTATTTTATAACAAGTGTAAATGATTTCACAAATCCTTTTAATGAACAATATTTCATTCTTAACGGTTCTTCAACTGTTAGCAAAAGACTGCTCTCAAAATACTTTAAGGCACTGAAATAGATGCATACAATATCAACACACTGAAATGTCATGAAAAATTATACTGACAGAAGTAAATAAGATTTTTTTAACAGAAAAAAATGCATAGTAATTAACCAATAAACCAGAATCTGTAACATTAGAAATGTATTTCTTTTTTCTTTTTTTTTGAGATGGAGTCTCGCTCTGTCACCAGGCTGGAGTACAGTGGCACGATCTTGGCTCACTGCAACCTCCACCTCCTGGGTTCAAGCTCCTGCCTCAGCCTCCTGAGTAGCTGGGACTATAGAAATGTGCCACCACACCCAATTAATTTTTGCATTTTTAGTAGAGATGAGGTTTCATCATGTTGACCAGGATGGTCTTGATCTCTTGACCTTGTGATCCGCCTGCCTTGGCCTCCCAAAGTGCTGGGATTATAGGCGTGAGCCACAATGCCTGGCCTAGATATGTAGTTCTATATATCAGCCCTAATAATTATTTTCAAGAAACTGAAGACAGTTTCGAAACAATTGCTTAGGTCAAATTGTATTCCATATCTAAGATACTTATTTTCAAGTTTTCCTTCCCTTAGCAAATTCAGTTTGTTTTCCAAAGTCAACCTCTTTTGATAATTCTACACTTTAACTAACAACTTTATAACTTTTAAATTTTCAGGTAAAAAGGTTTACTGGATGATTCTTGTAGAAAACCTTTGAGAATATTATTCACATTAATGAACATTTCACAGTTAGAATAATGAAGGTTATTGCTGATGACAGGTCTTTCTCCGTAGGACCCTTACTGGGGTGCATTCGACAGGTACATACAATAGAACCTCCTGTGTATCTTCTGGTTGAATAATTATAAACCGGAAAATCTACCAAAAAGGCTTTCTATATGTACACAAGAAACATTCTCAATGAGAGACCCCTATACGGAGAATCATATGTTGACTATAATTATGCAAATAAAAATACTACATGATAGGCCTAAATGAAACATTTTCTTAGATTCCTGAACATGTATTGACAATCATCCTGTTATTTTCTATATCAGAAAGATAAGTTCATTGATTTTACCACCGCCTCATTTTTTTTCTTTTTCTTTTTTTGGTAAGAATTAACATTATTTTTGTTCTACTACAGAGAGGCTCTAACACGGCTGTGTAAACACTACCATCAATAAATATTTATTGTCTATTATGTACCTGTTCATTTCTAAGAGTAAAGGACAAAAGGAAAAGGCTCTCCTTTGTCCTCCCTCTCTTCCTAGTAAAAAGACAAGACTTCTGCCCCATGGAAGGCTGGGAGCTAGGAAAAGCAGCATGCTTACAATAGACTACAATCAGAAGATAGATTTTATGTCAGGTTATCTAGTTACATAGATATTTCCCTGTTGTTACTCCCAAGTCTTTAGTAAAAACTTTAATTAAATGTTCCAGCCTTGTCTTGGCTGTGCTACAGGTGATAAAGCACAGGTTTATGTCATGATTGGTTCAGCGATAAAAGGGAACAGACTCTTTCCAAGAGCAAACTGGGTGACAAGGATAAACTTAGTGGTCTAGCAAAACAGTTTCAGTGGAGTCTTCCTCTGTCCATGGTGAAAGCATGCAGGTTTTATTTTCTTAGGGTAGATGGTTAGCACAGGATTTCCTGAAGAATGGTACTTCTACCACATACTTAAGAATCACTTGAGATTAAAAATGCAGGGATCTGAGACCCATCCGAGATACAATGTAACAGAATCTTTGTGGTAGGTGGCAGAAATAGGCATTTTTGAAAAGCTGACCAAATGATTCTTAAACTAAGGCTTGAGAATCATTGTGAATCATCACTCTATATAGACTGGCTCTTAAAGTGTGCCTGAGGGACCCCTAGATGTTCCCGAGACCCATTCAGGGAGCTGTGATTTTTCATAATCATACTAAGGTGTTATTTGCTTCTTTTTCATTCTCTCACAAGTGTACAGTGGTGTTTTCCAGAGTCTACATGATATATGACTGCATAACAGATTGAATCTAGAAGATATGAGAACCTATCTATCTTCTTTAAGACAGAAAGTAACTCACAAAAAAAGCCCACTGCTTTCCTCAGTAAATCATACTGTTTTAGAAGTTATTGGCTGAGCACAATGGCTCATGCCTGTAATCCCAGCACTTTGGGAGGCCGAGGCTGGCAGATAACCTGAGGTCAGGAGTTCAAGACCAGCCCAGCCAACATGGCGAAACCCTACCTCTACTAAAAATAGAAAAATTAGGCATGGTGGCAGGTGCCTATAATCCCAGCTACCTGGGAGGCTAAGGAGAATCGCTTGAACCTGGGAGGTAGAGGTTGCAGTGAGCCAAGATGGTGCCATTGCACTCCAGCCTGGGTGAAAGAGCAAAACTCTGTCTCAAAAAAAAGTTTGTATTTATTTATTTATTTATGGTTTTTGAGCTAGAGTTTCGCTTTTGTTGCCCAAGCTGGAGTACAATGGTGCAATCTCGGCTCACTGCAGCCTCTGCCTCCCAGGTTCAAGCGATTCTCCTGCCTCAGCCTCCCGAGTAGCTGGGATTACAGGTGTGTGCCAAAATGCCCGATTAATTTTTTGCATTTTTAGTTGAAATGGGGTTTCACCATGTTAGCCAGCCTGGTCTTGAACTCCTGATCTCAGGTGATCTGCCCACCTCAGCCTCCCAAAGTGCTGGGATTACAGGCATGAGCCACCACACCTGGCCTATTATTATTATTATTATTGAGGCAGGGTCTCACTCTGCCGCCCAAGCTAGAGTGCAGTGACACAGTCTTGGCTCACTGCAACCTCTGCCTCCCAGGCTACATCAATCTTCCCACCTCAGCCTCCCCAGTAGATCTACAGGCATGCACCACCATGCCCAGCTAATTTTTTTTTTTATTTTTGAGACGGAGTCTCACTCTGTTGCCCAGGCTGGAGTGCAGTGGCACAATCTAGGCTTACTGCAACTTCTGCCTCACAAGTTCAAGCAATTCTCCTCCCTTAGCCTCCCAAGTAGCTGGGATTACAGGCATGCACCACCACACCAGCCTAATTTTTGTATTTTTAGTAGAGATGTGGTTTCACCACATTGACCAGGCTGGTCTCAAACTCCTAATCTCAGGTGATCTGCCCGCCTTGGCCTCCCAAAGTGCTGGGATTACACGTGTGAGCCACTGTACCCAGCTAATTTCTGTAATTTTTATAGATGGGGTTTCACCTTGTTGCCCAGGTTGATCTTGAACTCCTGGGCTCAAGTGATCCACCTGTCTTGGCCTCCCAAAGTGCTAGGATTACAGGTGTGAGCTACCATGTCCAGCCAGAAGCTATTATTTTTAAATGAATAAATATTTTAAATTTTTAATATTTAATAATAATATATATAGCTCACATAAATAAATGGTCTTGAGATCAAAATGTTTGAGAACTGCTGCTTTATAAGACACATCTTGCACCCTATGAATATTGCTACTGCTGTGGGCCACTTAGTTCCTTGGCACACTCAATGCATACTTCATTTTATTTTATTTATTTATTTATTTAAGATGGGGTTTCACCATGATGGCCAGGCTGGTCTTGAACTCCTGACCTCAGGTGATCGATCCACCTCGGCCTCCCAAAGTGCTAGGATTACAGGCGTGAGCCACCACGCCCAGCCGCATACTTCATTTTAAATCTGATTCAATAGATTATTTGCAAAAAAGCATCTTAAATTTATTTTAAGGTATGGAGATTTAATCTGACAGTGAAAAATCGAGGTCTAACTGGATTTAAAAGTTAAAAGTCTAAGACATAAAGCATGTTTTTCTTCATGACATCAAAATGAAATAATCTTTAAATGTATACACAAGTTGACTCTGATGTATGAAACAGAAAACCATACTTTATGTGATGTATTTAAAAAATATTAGTAATGTGACACTACACAGGCATTAGACTCTAAGTGAGTGGTGGCAAATGAATGGCTAATCCCAAATGTTAGCCAAAAACAAATCCGTAGTTTTTGAAAGAAAATAGGATATAGGGTTTATAGAAAGATAATTTTCACATTTTTAGAGTGCAGAAATGTGAGTAGATTAATATTGACACTATACTAAGCTACACCATTTTATTCTTTTATCTTTTTAATTAAAAAAAGACAGAAGGGCGGGGTGCTGTGGATCACGCCTGTAAGCCCAGCATATTGGCAGGCCGAGGCGGGTGGATCACGAGATCAGGAGATTGAGACCATCCTGGCCAACACGGTGAAACCCCGTCTCCACTAAAATACAAAAAATTAGCTGGGCATGGTGGCACACGCCTATAGTCTCAGCTACTCAGAAGGCTGAGGTAGGGGAATTGCTTGAACTTGGAAGGCGGAGGTTGCAATGAGCCAAAATCACACGACTACACTCCAGCCTGGCGACAGAGCAAGACTCCGTTTCCAAAGGAAAAAAAAAAAAGAATAGGGGGTCTCATTATGTTGACCATTCTGCTTTTAAACTGTTGGCCTCAAATGATCCTCCCATCTTGGCCTCCCAAAGTGCTGGGATTACAGGCATGATCCATTGTGCCCGGACACAATTTTATTCTTTTTCTTTTTTTGAGATGGAATTTCACTCTTGTCCCCCAGGCTGGAGTGCAATGGCACAATCTCGGCTCACTGCAACCTCTGTCTCCCGGGTTCAAGCGATTCTTCTGCCTCAGCTCTCGAGTAGCTGGGATTACAGACATCCGCCACCATGCCTGGCTAATTTTTAAAGTATTTTTAGTAGAGATGGGTTTTCACCATGTTGGTCAGGCTGGTCTCAAACTCGACTTCAGGTGAGCTGCCCACTTTGGCCTCCCAAAGTGTTTGGATTACAGGTGTGAGCCCCTGTGCCCAGCCCACAATTAAATTCTTAAATGAAAATATATCTTTGATATTGTTGCCAAATTAATATTTGAGTACATGTTGCCATTACAGAATAAAAACCAAAAACACTTAGAGGTTTAGCCATAGCTGTGGTAGAAACAGGTCTCTCCAGCTTTGCATCTAAGCGGCAAAATAATTACACTGATACTTTTAACCTGCCTTGTATAATTTTTCAATGTATTTAAATTTTAAATTTTTATTGTTTTGAGACGGAGTCTTGCTCTGTTGCCAGGCTGGAGTGCAGTGGCAGATCTCGGCTCACTGTCATCTCCGCCTCCCGGGTTCAAACAATTCTCCTGCCTCAGCCTCCCGAGTAGCTGGGATTACAGGCGTGCACCACCATGCCCAGCTAATTTTTGTGTTTTGGTAGAGACAGGGTTTCACCATGTTGGCCAGGATGGTCTTGATCTCTTAACCTCATGATCTGCTTGCCTCGGCCTCCCAAAGTGCTAGAATTACAGATGTGAGCCACTGTGCCTGGCCATATTAGCTATTTAAAAACTCTGAGACAGCTAACATTTAAATAAATCCCTGCTGTTTGGGAATGATGTTTGAATAATATTGTGAACACACTTGCTAATTTATACCATATTAAGATTCTAAATAATATGGCTATTTAATATATCTTAATAATTGGTATTTGAAAATAAGTATATTTTTCTGAGTAGCCTTTTGGAAAAAGTGTACTGAATATGGTTTCCAGTCATATGCTACTTTCCTAACTTGTACTTATCTAACATTTTCATCAGGAGAGAGTTTAATAGTACTCAAACCAAAAGTCTAGTGAGTCTGACTTCTCCAGTCCCCAGTTTTGGTTTGCATGTCTACTTACAACCATCATTTCTCCGCAAATTCTCCACTTAGTCCATCAAAAATCAATGCTCTGAAAGTTCTCTAAAAGGTGCAGCAGTTTTTTGGAGTCTCTGAATGATGACAGCATTCTGTAAGTCTGCTTCTTTCAGTGTGAGTGTCTCATCTAGCAATCTGAGGACAGGAAGAGCTGTTGCCAGGAAAAATGGAGGACTTCTTTGAGATCCTTGGTATTTTTCAATGAAGTCTTTGATATGGCTTACTCTGTAAAACAGCAAAAACTATTAATATAATTTTATGAAAATTTGAATTAGCTAATTTATAGTAATAACAACTGGTAAAAGTATCTGGATATGTTATTACTGTATTGAGAGACAGTATCTTGCTCTGTCACCCAGGATGGAGTGCAGTGGTGCCATCATAGTTCACTGCAGCCTTGAACTCCTGGGCTCAAGTGATCCTCCTGCCTTAGCCTCCCAAAGTGCTGAGATTATCGGCATGAACCACCACACCTGGACTCTGGATATGTTAACACATAATCAAATTGTGATATAACTGATTACTTGGGCTTTTCTTTCTTTTTTTTCAGAGACAAAGTTTTGCTCTTGTTGCCCAGGCTGGAGTGTAATGGTGCGATCTTGGCTCACTGCAACCTCCGCCTCCCAGGTTCAGTGATTCTCCAGTCTCAGCCTCCCAAGTAGCTGTGATTATAGGTGCATGCCACCACCACCATGCCTAGTTAACTTTTTGGATTTTTAGTAGATGTATGGTTTCATCATATTGGCCAGGCTGGTCTCAAACTCCTGACCTCAGGTGATCCGCCTTCCTTGGCGTCCCAGAGTGCTGGGATTATAGGCATGAGCCACTGCGCCTGGCCTGGGCTATCTTTTAAAGTTTGACTCCCAGATATTTGATGACAATAAGAAATTACTACTGTTAAATTATCTTAGGTATGACAAAGGAATTATAGCTATGTTTTAGAGAGTCCTCATCTTTCTGCAATTTGCTTAAAGATAATTCACTGGGAGCTGGGTGATGCATCGTATCTTCTCTGCTTTGGATGCATCTACAATTTTCTATGATAGAAAGTTTAGGCCAGGACCGGGTGCAGTGGCTCACACCTGTAATCCTAGCACTTTGGGAGGCCAAGGTGGGTGGATCACCTGAGGTCAGGAGTTCAACATCAGCCTGGCCATCATGGTGAAATCCTGTCTTTAAAAAAAAAAAAAAAAAAAGAAAGTTTAGGCCGGGTGTGGTGGCTCACGCCTGTAATCCCGACACTTTGGGAAGCTGAGGTAGATGGATCACTTGAAGTCAGGAGTTGAAGACCAGCCTGGCCAACATAGTGAAACCCCGTCTCTACTAAAAATACAAAAAGTAGCCAGGCAGGAGGGTGCCTGTAATCCCCTCGGGAGGCTGAGGCAGGAGAACTGCTTGAATGGAGCAGAGGTTGCAATGGACTGAGATCATGCCACTGCACTGCAGCCTGGCGACAGAGTGAGATTCCATCTCTAAATAAGCAAGTAAGTAAGTAAATAAAGTTTATGTATCTATATAACTAGCTCTGAATAGAACAGAAATTGTCCAATCAATGATCCTACACAGATATAGGTTGTATCTCTTAAATACAAGGTCATGAGTTGCTTCAAATCCAATTCAGAAAAACTTTAACTCAGTGGTGGTGGAATTTCAGCTAGTATAATGAACATAGTATTATTCACTATAACATAATATAATCACTGCAAACTTGATTGTAGTTCAAAGCTAGGCTCACATATGTGTATTTAAAGAGGAAGAGTGCAAATATTGATAGAAACTAAGATGCCATTTATTTTAATACACCTCATTTTGTATGTATTGTTATTTTTTAAATTTTATTTCATTTTGGAGACAGTGTCTTATTTTGTTGCCCAGGCTGGAGTACAACGGTGTAATTACAGCTCACTGAAGACTTGACCTCCCTGGCTCAAGCGATCTTCTCACTTCAGCCTCCCAGGTAGTGAAGACTATGGAAGCAAGTCACCAAGCCTAGGTAATTTTTTTATTTTTTATCTTTTGTAGAGACGAGGGCTTTGCCATGTTGCATATGTTTCCATATGTTTCCGAGGCTGGTTTTGAACTCCTGGGCTCAAATCATCCTGGCTTGGCCTCTCGGAGTGCTGAGATTACAAATATGAGCTACCACACCTAGCCAAAAAAACAAGTTTAAATCCAGACTATGACAAATGTTTTCTTAATACTTACCATTTTATTTTCTATTTATTGAAAAAGCACTTTTGGGCCAGGCACAGTGGCTTATACCTGTGATCTCAGCGCTTTGGGAGGGAGGCCAAGGTCAGAGGACTACCTGAGTTCAGGAGTTCAAGACCAGTCTGGGAAACATATGGAGACCCTGTCTCTACAAAAAAAAATTTTTTTAATTAGCTGGATGTACAAAAAAAAAACAAACAAATTAGCTGGATGTGGTGGTGCACCCTATACTCCCAGCTACTTAAGAGGCCGAGGTGGGAGAATCACTTGAGCCCAGGAGGTCAAAGTGTCCTTGTGTCACTGCAGTTCAGCCTGGGTGACACAGTTAGACTTTGTCTCAAAAACAAAACAAAAAAAAAAAAAAAAAAAGGAAAAAGAAAAAGCACTTAAAAAAATTTTTTTTTGAGAAAGAGTGTCTCTCTGTCGTCAAGATGGAGTGCAGTGGTATGATCTCAGCTCACTCCAACCTCTGCCTCCCAGGTTCAAGCAATTCTCCTGCCTCAGCCTACTGAGTAGCCGGCACTACAGGCACATGCCACCATGCCCAACTAATTTTTGTAAGTTTAGTAGAGATGGGGTTTCACCATGTTGGCCAGGATGGTCTCAATCTCCTGACCTCATGATCTGCCCACCTCAGCCTCTCAAAGTGCTGGGATTACAGGCATGAGCCACTGCGCCTGGCCAGAAAAAGCATTTTTAGACCTAATTTCATACTGGCATTTATCAAATCACTCATGTGCTTCCATAAAATGGAAAATTCAAGTAAAATAAAATAGTTGACACTCCAAACACTTGAATATTATTCAGACTTGAATCCTCTGAATCATTTTTAATTCAGTCATCAATGTATGTTTTTCCACATGATACCCACCCTCTGTATCATCAGGTATGTTGGTGATATGGTCTGACTGTGTCCCCACCCAAATCTCCACTAGTAGCTCCCATAGGGATGGACCTGGTGGGAGGTAAATGAATCATGGGGGCAGGTTTTTCCCATGCTGTTCTCCTGATAGTGAATAAGTTTCACAAGATCTGATGGTTTTATAAATGAGAGTTCCCCTGCACATGCTCTCTCCCATCAGCCACCACGTAAGACGTGCCTATGCTCCTCTTTGCCTTCTGCCATGATTGTGAGGCCTCTCCAGCCATGTAAAACTGTGAGTCAATTAAACTTCTTTCCTTTATAAATTACCCAGTCTTGGGTATGTCTTCATTAGCAGCATGAGAACAGATTAATACAGTGGGTGATATAGATTTTTTGGGGTGGGGGCACAATGGGGTCTTGCTCTGTTGTATAGGCTGGAGTGCAGTGGCATAATCTTGGAACACTGCAATCTCTGCCTCCTGGGTTCAAGCAATTCTTGTGCCTCAGCCTCCTGAGTAGCTGGGACAACAGGTGTCCACCACCACGCCAGGCTAATTTTTGTATTTTTTTGGTAGACAGAGTTTTGCCATGTTGGCCAGGCTGGTCTTGAACTCCTGACCTCAAGTGATCCACCTGCCTTGGCCTTCAAAATAGAATTTCTTTTATAAGTCCTCTACTATCAGCCGGGCATTGAGGCTCACACTTGTAATCTCAGCACTTTGGGAGGCTGAGGAAGGCAGATAGCGTGAGTCCAGGAGTTTGAGACCAGCCTGGTCAACATGACAAAACCTCGTCTCTACTAAATATATAACGATCTGGGTGACAAAGCAAGACCCTGTCTCAAAAAAAAGTGCTTGACTACCTTTTTTGGATAGTCTTTCGTTCCACTGACATTCATTCTACACTTTGAGGAAGATGCTAAGGCCATCACAATTATATCATGACTGTCATGTAGCCATGGATTATAGAATGCATCCTTACTTCACAGATGCTAAAATGTAAAAAAATGTGCAACTTAGAATTAATAAAATATGCATATCACTTAAGAAAGAATTCTCTCATTCAATCACTTCACTAAAATTCACTATGTGCCATTTTATTAAACCTGTAAGGGTTACCAAAAATGTCTAACACCCTGTATATTCATTTGGGTACCAAAAATTGGATAACTAAAGGTTAAAGCTTACATCAACCAACATGAATATAAAAAGCAAGAAAACAAAGGTTAAAAGAACTGGGGAAAGATTATGGATGTCGAAGGATTTGAGTGCGGTCTTAAAAGAGGTCCAGCTGATTGGGAGTCTGAGGTGGGAGATGAAGGTTGAGCCTGGGAGACGAAGATTGCAGTGAGCTGAGATCACGTCACTGCATCCCAACCTGGGTGAAAGGGTGAGGCGCCATCTCAAAAAAAAAAAAAAAAAAAGATAAGTTTCTTTTTTTTCCCCTGAGATAGAGTCTTGCTCTGTTGCCCAGGCTGGAGTGCAATGGCCTGATCTTGGCTCACTACAACTACAACCTCTTCCCTCCCGGTTCAAGCAATTCTCCCTGCCTCAGCCTCCTGATTAGCTGGGACTACAGGCACCCACCAACATGGCCAGCTAATTTTTGTATTTTTTAGTAGAGACGGGGGTTTCCCCTTGTTGGCCAGGCTGGTCTTGAACTCCTGACCTCAGGTGGTCTGCCTGCCTCAGCCTCCCAAAGTACTGGGATTACAGGCATGAGCCACTGTGCCCTGCCAAGATTCTTATCCATTATTCTTCTCTGCTTTTATATTTTTGAAATGTTTCTTCTCAAATATTATATGACTTATTTATTTTCTGTCTCTCCTGACTAGAAATTACACAAAAACAAGTATTTTTATTTTTGTTCATAGATATATCATTGGTGCCTAGAAAAGTGCCTATCAGAGATACAATAAATATTGGATGAGTGAAAAATAAATCAAAAAGCTCATATATCAATGATGATGACTGCTAAGGTCCATCCTGCAGACCTTAGCTGCACGATGGATGAATAACGTATTCAAACACTGATATTCGGTGAAAAAGTGGACTAGGAGGCTAGGCCACTGACTGAAAAAGTTCTAGCAGCCACACCTCAATCTGCCAGCCAAGCTCAAATTTATTTAGTCCAGATTAAATGACAAAGGTTGTGAGTAAACACTACTAGAAGGTAATTAACAAGATGCCGACCTCCTGAGTTAGAAAGCACTCATGTACCTGTGGATAGTCAAAGGTTAGTCTTAGGACCACATGAGTAAACAAATTATTTAGAAGCTCTTTTACATTTCTTTGTTATTTAATTTTGCTGTTAGCTCAAAAAGGATTAGGCTGCCTTCTGCCATAACTCTATCGTGAGGCTTTTGCAAAACCTTCCAGCCTTCCAAGGAGGTTTGTGTCTATTTTACAATTTCTCCCACAATCCTCACTGAACCCCTGCAGATGAACACAAAAATTAGCCGGGTGTGGTGGTGGGTGCCTATGATCCCAGCTACTTGAGAGGCTGAGGGAGAGAATTGCCTGAACCTGGGAGGTGGAAGTTGCAGTGAGCTGAGATCACGCCACTACACTCCAGCCTGGGTGACAGAGCGAGATTCTGTCTCAAAAAAAAGAAAGAAAGAAAACAGAAAAAGAGAAGGCATAATTGAAACAACAATAGGAATGCAAATGAAACATAACTAAAGATTCAGCAGAATTTAAAAAGACATTAAGAGAGGCTGGGTGTGGTGGTCTGTAATCCCAGCACTTTGGGAGGCCGAGGCAGGTGGATCACCGGAGGTCAGGAGTTCAAGACCAGCTTGACCAACGTGGAAAAACCCCGTCTCTACTAAAAATACAAAAAAGTAGCCAGGCATGGCGGTGCATGCTTGTAATCCCAGCTACTCGGGAGGCTGAGGTAGGAGAATAGTTTGAACCTGGGAGGCAGACAGAGGTTGCGGTGAGCCGAGATTGTGCCATTCATTGCACTCCAGCCTGAGCAACAACAGGAAACTCCATCTCAAAAAAAAAAAAAGGACATTAAGAGGGCTGGGCATGGTGGCTCATGCTGTAATCCCAGCACTTTAGGAGGCTGAGGCGGGCAGATCACCTGAGGTCAGGAGTTTGAGACCAGCCTGGCCAATATGGTGAACCCCATCTCTACTAAAAATACAAAAATTAGCCAGGCATGGTGGCACATGCCTGTAATCCCAACTATGTGGAAGGCTGAGGCAGGAGAAATGCTTGAACCTGGGAGGTGCAGGTTGCAGTAAGCCGAGATGGCGCCACTACACTCCAGCCTAAGTGACAGAGCGAGACTCCATCTCAAAAAATAAAAAGGCAATAAGAAGATTTTGTTTTGATCATTTATGAAATAGCTTTTATTTAAGTAGTGCTCCTAAAAATATTGCTATACGCCAAGGAGGGTGAATCATGAGGTCAGGAGTTCAAGACCAGCTTGACCAACATGGTGAAACCCTGTCTCTACTAAAAATACAAAAATCATCTGGGCATGGTGGTGTGTGCCTGTAATCCCAGCTGCTCAGGAGGCTGAGGCAGGAGAATCACATGAACCCAGGAGGTGAAGGTTGCAGTGAGCCAAGACTGAGCCACTGCATTCTAGCCTAGGTGACAGGGCGAAACTCCCACTCAAAAATAAATAAATAAGTTTATTGCTACAAAAGCTGGACAATATACAGATGGTCCCCGACTTAGACAATGCTTTGACATAACAATTTTTCAACTTTACAACGGATTTATCAGGGTATTAAATGCATTTTCAACATGGATGGGTTTATGGGAACATTACACCATAAGTCAAGGAGCATCTAAACATAAAAGAGCTGTGTGAAAGCACTGAAGACCAACCAATGTAAAATATTTGAGAGCCCTGTGAGAAGGTAAGTAAGCTCCACATTCACAGTGTTTTTTTCACTGAGGGCATTTTCCAATTTGTAGCAGTGAATTAGCAGGGGAAATTCACTATACCAAGGAGAGACAAGAAGTTGGGATTTATGAGCCAAAATCCTGGAAGAGAGGGAATCACAGAGAAATGTGCCCAGAAAATCGTTAACAAATTCTCAAGTTATTAGGTAACTCCTCAGCTATTAGTAGAATGAGAATTCAAAGAACCCAACAGAAAACAGGAACTGAAGAGAGAGTCTAACAGCTGAAAAATGCTAGGCACATGGGTTCTGGAGTTTAAGTTCTGCCAATGTGAAAGAGTCTTGGTAAACACCCAGGTTTTCACCAGTTCCCAGAGTCAGACCCTAAGGATCAAGTCCATGCTCTAAAAGCAAAACAGATAACCTAACTAGCCCCAGTAAAATCTATAGTCAATCCAACCAACTCTTAATAAAATCAACATAATCCATTAGGAATCTGTCTGACAGAAGCAAAGCTATCTTTGGAGGAAGATGATGTCATTTGAAACTTCTACAATGTATCCATAAACAATATCTAATGACCAGACGAATTATAAGGTATGCTAAAATCCAGAAGAAGCAACAGACAAAATGAAAAAGATGAGGAATTTTACCAGAGATCTTAAAAATAACAAAGACTCAAATGAAAAGTTTAGAAGTGATAGTATAATTGAAAGTAAGAATTCCAACAGATGTATTTAACAGACCAAACCAATGCAACATATTACTAAACTGGAAGACAGGTCAAACAGAAAATATGCAGACTGAATCAGAAGGAAAAAGAAGAAAAAAATTAGAAAAGAATATAAGATACACTGATAATATCTAACATATATGTAAATAAAGTCACAAATGCCAAATACAAGAGAAAATAAAATATGAGAAAATTTCCATCAATACTGGCCAAGAAACTCCCCAAACTGACAAAAAACCTAAACTATGGATCCAAGAAACTCAGCAAATTCTAAGCAACCTAATAGAAAGACAACTAACACCTAGGCACATCACATTCAAACTGTTAAAATCTAACAACAAGGAGAAAAATTTTAAACTGCGAGAAAAAAAAATAATAACTTTCAAAAAAGCAAGAAAGAGGCTGATGGCTGATTTTTCAGTGGGAAGAATGGAAGCTGGAAGACAACGTATGGGCATTTTTAAGAGCTGATGTGCTAGAAAAACCTGACAATTCTAGCCTACTGAAAGTGGTCTTTAAAAATGAAGATATGTGAGTTCTGTACCTAGCATAAAAACATAATAAAAAATTAATTTTAAAAAATGAAGATGTGTTCAAATCAAAGCTAAGAGAATTCATCATTAGTAGATAAGCAACTAAAGAGATACTAAAGGCTGGGTGCGATGACTCATGCCTGTAATCCCAGCACTTTGGGAGGCCGAAGTAGGCAGATCATGAGGTCAGGAGTTGGAGACCAGCCTGGCAAACATGGTGAAACCCCATCTCTACTAAAAAATAATTACAGAAATTGGCTGGGCGCAGTGGCTCATGCCTGTAATCCCAATACTCTGGGAAGCCAAGGTGGGTGGATCACCTGAAGTAAGAAGTTCAAGACCAGCCTGGCCAACCTGGTGAAATCCTGTCTCTACTAAAAATACAAAAATTAGCCAGGCATGGTGGTACATACCTATAATACCAGCTACTCAGGAGACTGAGGCAGGAGAATTGCTCCAACCCAGGAGGCAGAGGTTGCAGTGAGCCAAGATTGTGCCACTGCACTCCAGCCCGGGTGACAGAGCAAGACTCTGTTTCTAAAATAAATAAATAAATAGATAAATAAATAAATAAAATTAAAGTGATACTAAGGATAATTTTTCAGGCTAAAACACATCAAATTGGGGGGAAAACACCAGAAAAAATAAAACGTAATTATAAGTGAATATTAATTATTTACAAGTAATAACATTTTGAGGGTTGTTAAAATGTTCATAGAAGTAACATTTGTTGACAAAAAGAGCAAAAGTATAGGAAGAGAGGAACAGAGTGAAACTGTTGGCCAGGTGCAGTGGCTCATGCCTCTATAATCCCAGCAGGTAAGACCCTGTCTCCACCAAAAACAATAAACAAAATAAAATTATTTTTAAAAAAGAAGAACAAAGCCTGATTAATCATTACTAAATAAATGCTGTGGCCCAAAAATTTTTAATGCTTCAGTCATTTAGGGAAAAAAAAAATCTACATGTTTCATTGTTACTGATCTAGATAAACAAGTCGAGATTATTTTATTTCCATGATGATAAACAAATAAGCTTGGGCCAGAACAAGAAATCCCCATTCCCATTTTCTACATCTTTAGTCTGCTCTCCTCTCTTCATCTGGAAGGAATTTAGGTCACAAAAGAACATTCCAAGACACAATTTCAAACTTGTGCTTCTTCTATTATTATGATAATCAGTTGTGTGATTTCAGCTGTCTAGAATGGTTTTGACATAAATAAAAGTGAAATGCCTTCAAGAGAGCCAAAAACATAGAAAACCCCCAGTACATGGTAGCTAAAAACAAAACCACAGAAAGAAACCTCCTTGCAGAGTAAAGCAGGAGGAGGGAAAAAAAACCCCACAAAACCAGAAACGACTAATACTGTTAGCCTAGATTTAAAAACAAAACTCAGATAACTATTTATAAGAGAGTTCTCAATATACAAACAGATAAATATATAGAGATAAACTGAAATTAAAAGTAGGGAGAGGCTGGGCCCGGTGATTCACACCTGCAATCCCAGCACTTTGGGAGGCTGAGGCGGGTGGATCACGAGGTCAGGAGTTTGAGACCAGCCTGACCAACATGGTGAAACCCTGTCTCTACTAAAAATATAAACATTAACTAGGTGTGGTGGCATGCACCTGTAATCCCAACTACTCAGGAGGCTGAGGCAGGAGTATAGCTTGACCCTGGGAGGCAGAGGATGCAGTGAGCTGAGATTGCACCACTGCACTCCAGCCTGGTAACAGAGCAAGACTTTGTCTCAAACAAAAAAAAAAGAGGAAAGATATACTAGGCAAATGCTAACTAGAAGGAAGCGGTTATGACCATATTAATAGCAGGCAGAGTAGATTTAACACAAAAAACATTACCAAAGATTAAGAGAAACATGTCACAGTGCTAAAAAGGTTGACAGGATTCAGGATATGATACCCTAAAATATGGCACCTTGGCATTTGAGAAAACAGCAGAAGCAGGTAGGTCACTCTCATTTTCCCCTTGCCCTTCTCCCCTCAAAGCAGCCTATAAAAGAAATTATCTCCTTCCTCTAAAGTAGGTCATAAAACCTTCATTCCGGCAGTATCATCCCTATACCAAGAGGAAAGGAACACCTTTATCCTTGAAGATGCAGAGATACCAAGAAGAATCTGAACAAACAGGCTGAGCTAAGTTCCCCTTAATTTATTACCATTAGATCATACCCCTTTTGCCCTCCAATCATACTTCTCCACAAACTACTTCTTCATCAAACTTAGGCCAGGAGTTCAAGACCAACCTGGCCAACATGGTGAAACCCTCTCTACTAAAAATACAAAAATTAGGTCGTGAGCGGTGGCTCATGCCTATAATCCCAGCACTTTGGGAGGCCAAGGTGGGTGGATCACGAGGTCAGGAGATCGAGACCGGCCTGGCCAACATGGTGAAACCCTGTCTCTACTAAAATACAAAAATTAGCTGGGCATGGTGGCACACGCCTGTAGTCCCAGCTACTCAGGAGGCTGATGCAAGAGGAATCACTTGAACCCAGGAGGCAGAGGTTGCAGTGGGCCAAGATTATGCCACTGCACTCCAGCCTGGTGACAGAGCTAGAGTCCGTCTCAAAAACCCAAAAAACAAATAAACAAACAAACAAAAAACAAATTAACCAAGCATGATGACGCGTGCCTATAATCTCAGCTACTCAGAAGGCTAAGGCACAAGAATCGCTTGAACCCAGGAGAAAGAGGTTGCAATGAACTGAGATCGTGCCACTGCAATCCAGCCTAGGCAAAAGAGTGAGACTGTCTCAAAAAAAAAAAGAACAGGAATAAATACAGATATAAACATAAGCGCATACATATGCATATGTGTATGTACAGGTTTTGTGTGTGTGTCTTTGTTGATTTTGGTATCCAGGTAATGCTGGTTTCATAGAATGAGTTTGGAAGTATTCTCTCTTGAATTTTTGAAATAGTTTTCTTTTTTGCAAATGTGTGTGTCTGTGCACACAAACAATTCTTTCCACACAGAGGGCCTGGAAACAGTGGTATCCTGATAAATAATAAGCATATCTAGTACCCAGACCCTGGATTCTCAATACCACTGTCCACTAAAAAGAACCAGGGATTCCTGGAGAAGCATGGAATGAATTTGAAAAAATAATTGTGCTGAAAACGAGGAAATGTTCAAGAATTATGGGAAAATTTCAAAATAACACAAGAACTAGTTTAAAGGAGGTCTCACAAACTACCTGAGACAATGTGAGTATCAAAATAAATAATGATAGTAAGAGTTCATAAACTATTGAATAAAATAGGATAAAATGAAATCTATATGAGTAGATATAGATATAAATCAACCAATCAATCAATCAATCTGAAGTTTTCTGAGGAAAATAAGTATCCTATTTCAAAGTCCTTCTCCATAAAATATAGATTAATTACAAAAGGAAAAGGAATAACTTTACAGTAAAGGAGTCTGGTAGACACCACTTTAATCAAGTGTCAAATTTAACATCATCATAATGGGACAAATGTAAATGATGGCACCTGTTGGAATACAATAAGAGGTACAAAGCATTAGTTCTGTCATATCCCTGCCAAAATTAGTGACCTAAATATAATCATGAGGAAACATCAAAAAGAAATTGGCTTGTAATATTTTTAAAAAGTCAAGGTTGTAAAAATCAAAGGAAGACAAGGAACTATTTCAAACTGAGACATGACAACAAAGTGCAATGTGTGATTCTGAATAGCCTTTTACTGTAAAGCATGGTATTGGATAAAATTTTATCCTTGATAAAATTCAAGGATAAAACCTTGAATTAGGGTCTGGCAAGCATATTAAGGTTAAGTTTCCTGATTTAAATGGCTGTATTGTGGTTATGGGGGAGAAAGTCCTTGTTTATACACAATCTACACTTAATGGGTCATCAGACTGGCACTTACTCTTGAATGGTTAGGGAGAAAAGTTCTTTATATTGTTCTTAAACCTTTTCTGTAAGATTTTACTGGTTTGAAATTTGGAGTAATTATTTGAAAATAAGCAAAACAACTTAGTATATTTCAGGAATACATATATACTAGGTAAAACTATAAATAAAAGCAGCAAATTATCAACACAAATTTAGGACAATGGTTATTTGTCTCTTCCACAGAAGAAAAGAGACATGACCAGAGAAAGACCCATAAGGCATACTGGTAAGAATCTATGTTTTGAGGTGGGTGGTACATATATATTTTATTCTTATTCTTTTTTTTTTTTTTTTTTTTTTTGAGATGGACTCTTGCTCTGTTACCCAGGCTGGAGTGTGGTGGCGTATCTCGGTTCACTGCAACCTCCACCTCTCTGGTTCAAGTGATTCCCCTGCCTCAGCCTCCCGAGTAGCTGGGACTACAGGTGCACACCACCACCCTCAGCTAATTTTTTTTGTTTTTGTATTTTAGTAGTGACAGGGTTTCATCATGTTGGCCAGGATGGTCTCGATCTCCTGACCTTGTGATCTGCCCACCTTGGCTTCCCAAAGTGCTGGGATTACAAGCATGAGCCACCGTGTCTGACCTATTCTTATTCTTTTAACTCTCACTCTCTCTCTCTCTCTCTCTCTCTCTCTCTCTCTCTCTCTCTCTATATATATATATATATATATATATATATATTTGAGATGGAGTCTTGCTCTGTTGCCCAGGCTGGAGGCAATGGCATGATCTCTGCTCACTGCAACCTCCACCTCCTGGGTTCAAGCAATTCTCCTGCCTCAGCCTTCTGAGCAGCTGGGATTACAGGTGACCGCCACTGCACCCAGCTAATTTTTGTATTTTTTAGAAGAGATGGGGTTTTATCATCTTGGCCAGGCTGGTCTCGAACTCCTGACCTCATGATCCACCCGCCTCAACCTCCCAAAGTGCTGGGATTACAGGGGTGAGCCACCATGCCCGGGCATATATTTGTTATTTATCTGTGCCACACTTCCTGAAAATAAATAAATAAATAAATGATTTTTAAAAAATCAAAATAAAAACTACATATGCTATATATGGTATGTTT
>PVKP010004857.1:0-94210 GCA_004027715.1 Plecturocebus donacophilus | reverse complement strand
AGCAAAACAAAAAAAAAAAACCAAAACAACAACAACAACAAAAAAACCAAACCATTTCATGACTGAGAAAGTAAGTACCTAGTACACAACAACCCTTAGCAGGTATTTAGCTATTAACTTGCATTTGCATTCTGGTCTCAATTTCTCATTGAGACCAGAATAGAGGTTTGATTAGCTATTCTATCAGAGTAGTTTTTCAGAATTTACTAAATTTACAAATCGTCTTGCCTAAATGCATGTTTCCAGGTTCCAACTTATTTGATAGGTACTTTGACTTTAAAAAAATTACGGTGTTCTCACACATAAGACAAACTAGAAATATTTTTATTAGAAATATTACTGTAATTTTTTTAAACTGGACTATTATTTTTAAGTTGATGACTTTAAGTTGATGACTTATTTTTTAAGTTGATGATCTTTCATGAAGATCAAATTCAAACACTGTCCTTTATGAAATGTTTTTAGAAATTAAAATTACTTTGTCACATTATGATAACATTAGTAGGTATTTTAACATTTAGCTCCCCTAATAAAATTATCTGTAATATTATTTAATTTGGCTCAACCAAATCTTACTCAAATTTATGCCATCTGAATTTCTTAAAAGCTAGTCCATTATTAGTGTTCACTCAGAACCTTTTATTTCCAAATTAGGGACTGTCTCAAACCACTTATTGGCAACAACCCATTCATTTCCATTTAATTTCTTGTTTTAATGAGCTTCTACTCCAGTTACGGCATTCAAGCCTAAATAATCTTCTTTGGTTCACAGAATTTCCCAAAAGCAATTCAAACTTTCCTCAATACTGTGTCCTAAGAAGTATTAGCCTGCACGTAAAAGGCAGTTAAAATGTGACTCTTTCCTTCTCGGTTTTGGCTGAGGCTTGAAGGCCATACCTGAGGCTGGCCAAAGAGAATTCTGAGAGAGATCATCATGACTGCTGAAATTTGAAAGGAAGATTTCTTTGAAGAGAATGGAGCTGAGACTTCTAATCTCAAACAAAAGTGACAGAGAATTCTATGGGATAACTCAGAGAACTTGATGTGGATCTCCTGCAGTTGGGGATGCAGTGGATTAGTGAGAGGGTCATTGTAAAAAAGGTCTTGTTAAAGAAGGCAGCCTGCCAGGACAAGAGGACCCCAAGGGTTAGAGCCTGTGTGTTACACTGTGGGGAGCACAGGAGAAGTTTGGCAAAGGAGAAACACTGCCTATCTCAAGGCAGTTGCAGACAGAAGGACCCAATGTGGGACTCTTCACAGAATTCACAAAAGTTTCCATTGAGAGAGTCAGTTTCAAACATCTGCTAAACTCAGAGAATGCAAGACTATCTTTCTCTTGCTTTCTTCAAATTCCAATTGAGCTGAAAATTTAGGGTTACCTCCTGAAGAAAGAAGGACAAAGAAAGATGGAAAGTTAATTTTAAATAAAATTCAGATTTTTTATTCTATCTGTGATCTAGCTATTTTAATTACTTAATTGAGATTCTCTGGTAATTTAAAGTGACTCTTGGGTTTGTCATCGGCTTTTCCAGAGGCGAGAATGTACAGTCCCTCCCCAAGCAGATTAAGGGGAAAGTGGAAGATAAAAATATGATGATTTCTAACTATGTCATATGAGACCTGCCTACTAAATTAAGCTGATTATGTATCTGTGCAGAGAAAAAGGGGACTAAAAAACAGACAGCCAAAGCAGTCTGTTAGAAGTTCCCACTATTGGATTGAGTATAGTAATTTCCTATTTAATTCTTCTCTGTGGAAGTTTAGGTTGCAGTTTCTGTTTCCTGTCTGGGAATGCAGTCTTTTGGGATTATTTCCTATGCAAAGCCAGATTTTTCAGTAAGCTATTCACCAAATTAAGCTATTAAAAATGTGCCTCCTGTTCAGTTCAAGATGGCCAAATTGTCACACAGGTTTTCCCTCCAGCCCTTTCCAAATCCCACTGAATTGGCAGTGAAGATGCACAAGGAAAAGTTTAAGTCTACAACAGTGAATAAAACAGAACTGAGAAGGATATCTTCAGTGAATGAGTTTGCATAAATGTCTGCAAGTGAATGTATCTTCAGGGTCTAGGCATGGTATAGGAACACATGGCACTTCCGACTGAAAAAGCCTAACAGAGATTCAGTTGGCAAAGCAGTCAGGAAGTGGACAGACAGGTGCTGATGGATAAAGCATAATGGAATAATTTATATCACAATATAAAAGAAGATGGAAAATATGAGCAAAATATAAAAATGCATGGAATTTATTCAGGAGATCTGAGATCTGACTAAAAAGATTTCAGGAAAAGGAAGATAGAGGAAATAAAAAGGGAAGAAATTATCAAGATGTGACAAAAAACATTGCAAATTACTGAAGAAAACAAGCCCTTAGATTGAAATAGCTCATCTAGCTTCAAGCAGAATGAATGAGGAAAGGTACTAACACACACACACACACACAAACACACACACACACACACACACAGATATAAAATTTCATAACTCCAAGAAGAAAGAGAAAATCTTACAGAGGCTAAAAATCAGATCACTTGTAACAGAACTTTTCACTCTGGAATCAGATTTCTAATAAGCAACAGTAATACTAATATTGAAGTAACATTTTCAAGTTTTAGGGATAATAATTTTAGATTTAGAATTGTATGTTTGATATAGTTATTAAGCAAGAATAAGAGTACAATAAAGACACATTCTGACATGTAACTATCAGACTTTTACTTCTTCAGTCATTAATTCCTCCTTCTGAGAAAGCAACTTGAGGATATACACTAGCAAAATGAGGGTTAAAACAAGACAGAGGAAAATATAAAATCCCAGAAAATAATGTCTCTAACACAGAGGTAAAGCTAAGAGAAGTCTTATAATGACAACTTTACAGCATGCCCAAAAAACAAACAATTCATCCTAAAGTAGGAGACAAAAGATTGTAGGAGATATCTCACTAGGAGAAAGGGGATTTGTTATATAATTGAAAAAATGAATAATGTGAAGAATAGGTAAATGAATATACTGCTTCTATGAATGAGAAAATAAGGAAATAAAAAACTTAGAAAAAATTGAAAGGAATACAATAAATGCTAAAATATGAAACAATTATAACATGTCATGATTTTAAATCATTGGACGTAAAAGAAAAAAAGAATGAAGAGAGAATGAGTGTAAGCCATCTGGCCTTGGTGCTAAAAATATACTTTCTAGTGGCACAGGTGTTATTATATTACACTTAAACTGGCTGCAATTATATTTTTCAGAAGAATTTAAATTTAAATTTTGTTTTATCCAATTCATTTCTATTCATCCTGTAAATTAACAACTATTCTGAGCTCTAAGAAACATAATACAGTGCATGCATTCTAAGGGAAACTTGACACGTTTTGAAGATGTTTTCTGGTTGGGGGCTTCTAACTCAATTATTGGTATGTACTGCTCTTGCTGGTTCATGTGTTCCTAGGATTTCAGAAGGCTGTGGTAAACTGCATTCTATCATGCACCTAATGAAGCCACCTGCACCATGGCTATCCAAGGCACTTCAATTAAATGAGACGCTGCTCTGTAATGGCTGTAAAAATGTTTCTGCCAGACAGACATGGCCATGGCAGTTTGCCATATCTAGAACTGCTCAAACTGCTGTGAGCCCTGTGGATTATTTGCAGTCAGTAAGGTCTTGGCGTATGAGGTCTGTGCTGACAGATGTCACCTTGATATTAAATATACAGGTGTCAGAACAGGAAGTCACCTTGACATTAAATATACTGGTTTCTTCAGGAAGACAGAGCTTCATCATGGAAATGCAAGACACTCTATAGGACACTGGCGGGTTCTGGTGGATGAGAACTAAGTTTCCTTTGCTTTGTAGCTACAACTATTGGTCCAACTCCTGATATATAGTGGGCACCTAAGACATACTTAAGGGAAGGATAAATTAAATTAGTGGTTCAGTTAATGATATTCTGATCGGTTAGTCTAGTCAGACCTATTATACCTTAGTGGATTCTCTCATAAATATCCTTGGTGGGTATTCCTCTCATGAACCGTCAACACTTTAAAATGTATATCGAAATGTGTCTTTCATAACATTTTAAAGTACAATAGCTTTGTTCTTCCTTTTTTCTTTCCTCCAAATCTAAATAAGCATCATGAATGTAAGATTTACACCTGGCACACATTAAACACTAAATAAAAATGAGCTATTAGCTATTATCATTTTTAAAGTCTTGGAGAATAATAGGGAGACAGCAATAGAGATAAAACTATAAAGAAAACGGTAGAGTAGAGGGATAGCACTATCACTGAAGGGAAAAAAGAAGAGAGAGAGAAAAGACTTTAGAGAGGCAAAACCAAATCAAATCTTGTTTCTCATTACCTAATGGAATTTGTAATCACTAGACCCAGACTGAGAGTGTGAAAAGCAAATCCTTTTGGTCTTTCCTTGGATCCTGATCTATTTAATTGCATAACCACTAACTTCAGTACTAGCATGAAGTAACCTTGATTATACCCTCAGAGACTGAAACATAAACTTTGTTCAAGTTAAAGAATAAAGCATTTATATATAATGAGATATAGGCCAGTGAATAGGTTTTAAAATTCAGGGGTATATAAAAATGTTCCATGTTATCATATTGTATGGTAACAAAGATTAATTGCTCCACAATACTTGAGGTGTAAGCAATGTCATATTACTTTGCTTTTCTACAAATCAAGTCAAATCCAGGGTTGGCTGAAGTCATTCACCTAGTTGAGTAGGATGTGCTATTTTGGTGCTTCTTGTCTTCTTTCTTAGGTTCTGGCAGTAGCTAGAATTACACTGCCTGGGAATGGGGGGAGACAGAATTGTGTTCATAGTTCTGTTGTCTTTAATAGATGATGGTGTTCTTAGGTGGAATAATTAGCTCCATCTACTCACAGGACAACAAAATTCAGAACCTGAGAACAGAAGGGTATACAGGGGAAAACGCTTTGCATTCTTTAGGTGATTATTCTATAACGTAAGAAAAGACAGGACACCAATATGTTTCTTAATACCTCGTTTGTCACATATGCAATATAAAACATTTGAGTAGAAAAGGATCACTCTCCTTTAATTCTCTTCCATTCCCTTAGTGTTCAAGAAGCTGTTTACATTCTGGGTTGTTCGGGACAATTAGAGGGTCAGAGACAATAAAATAATAGAACATGCCAAGAGGTTTTATATGTTAATAATACTTCAATACAGTGCCTTCAGAGTTGAGAGGGAGGAGATTCTCCTTGCACTTTTTCGATGATTTGAGAATTATTTAAAAATAGTTTTTTTCATATTTGCCTCAGGAAAAATGGGCTCAGCATCTTAAATTCAAAGGAATCGAAAAAGAAATTTTAAAAAGGAAGAGGAGATGGAAGACGAGAGAGGTAAGAACAAATGAATGAGGGAAGGAACTTCAATCAAAATAAGAGATGATCAATGATACAAACATCAGATCTCACCTAAGAGTGTAAGAAATATAAACCTTACTCTATAAGCCATACTGCCTTTCAAATAATACAGTTTCACAATCTTTTAGAAGTTGTATTTGAAGACTTGGCAGATTCTGCCTGAGACTGTTTCATTCAAATTTTATTACATTAGCCTGTCTGAAGGCTCTTTATTTGAAAAACTTCTCTTAAATCATTGCAGTAATACTACAAGGATGCTGTTGAGAACTTTGTTCATTGCATTCGAGCATGCCATTTTTTTATGAGGACCTTGTGAAGGAATTTCTTCACTTGGTAATAACACGATAAGTTGTTTTTCCTCTCCCTAAACTGTGTAAGTGATAGTATTGTACTTTTTGCATTCGTTTTGGAAATATTAGAGCCATGTCTGTGGCTCTTCTTGGTCATGTCCTGGACTTCACGTATACTTAGGTCTTATACATCTCAGCAGGCACTGGTCTTGTGTGTTGATGCCTCATGTTAATACCGTATCACTGGGTAAAGGTTAAGTTTTATTTTATATACTGCTTCAAATTCAAAAGTAAATATAATTTATATATTAAAAACCTTTCCATCCAAATGTTTAAAATTAAACACACACACACACGCACGCACAAATAAAGATATATATATTTGGGAACTTTCGGTTAAAAGAAAATAATTCTACTCGGAAAATGTTTCAATCTAAAACACATTACTTTTCTAAGAGTTCTAGATAGCAAAGATTTTATTCTACTTAATAAAATAAGTCCTTTATTCCCCCAAAGCCTCACTCTATTTACTAAGAATTCCTACACACAGAGGACAGCAAAACAGGAAGTGTTTGCCGAATAAAATTTATAAATGATATACTACCTAAACAGCATGACGAACTTAAGATGAAAAATCTTTTGGATTCATAATCAACTCTGTTTCCATTCAACTGTTTCCCATGAGAAATTCAAATCAAATTATGCAAAATAGCAATTAGATATAAGCTCTTCAGAGGAATTATTTGGTTGTATTTCCAGTAAAGCCAAGTCTTCATAAAAGCCATTAATTAGTGTATCTTTTGTCTCAGCAGGGAAACTAAAAATTGAAGCCCTTGAACTTCATTTAACCTTCAGAAGAGTCTCTGCAGGTCTATCTTAAAATTCTCTGGAGGAGTGAGGGTAAGGGCACCAGCGAGAAAATATCCAGGAAAACCAAGATGAAAATGGTTATTGGTGCAGTTGTTTGGATAAAAGTCAAAACAATATTTTCAAACTATGAAATTCCTCTTAGTTATTAACCAGCAATGTATGCAGTAAACATTCCTGACCTTTACTTCATCTCCAACTCCCATCCCCATTACAAAGAGTTTTATTCTTGTATTTGTTTGATTCTTTTTCAAGAAGTATGAATTAATATCCAAGGGAGCATCCTTTTACTACCAGAATTCATCATTGTAAAGCAGTTTCATGTAGACACCTTGTTTTAATTTCTTATTGCTGCTGTAAAACATTACTCACACTTAGCGGCTTAAAACAACACAAATTTATTTTCTTAGAATTCTGAAAGTAAGATGTCTGAAATCAGTTTCCTTGGGCTGAAGTACAGATGTCAGCAAGGCTGCACTCTTTCTGGAGGTTCTAGGGAGGGGATCAGTTTTCTTGCCTTTTCAGGCTACTAGGGGCCACTGTATTCCTTGGCTTATGGCTCTTTTTTCCATATTCTAAACATATTACTCTAATCTCAATCATCACGTCACTTTCTACTCTAACTCTGACTCCTCCTGTGCCTCTTTTTATGGGCCACTATGATTGCATCATGCCCACCCAAACAACCCAGGATAATCTCCCCATCTCAAGATCCTTAACTTGGTCACTTTTGAAAGTTCCTTTAGCCTTATAAAGTAACCACAGGTTTCAGGATCTAGGACATGAACATGTCTGAAGAGCGATTATTTAGCCACCCTCTGGCCCCCAAAGATGCATACCCATCTCACATGCAAATGCATTCACCCATCTAAATACCTACCCTGTGAAGTCTCAACCCATCACAGCATCAATTCAAAATAAAAATCATCTAATAAAAATCATCAAAAGTCCCAAATGTCATCTAAATCATACAAATTAGGTACAGATGAGACTCTAGGTAAGAGACATCCAGGGGCAAAATTCCTCTTCCATCTATGAAGTTGTGAAATGAGAAACTAAATTATCTGTTCCCAAAGCACAATGGTGGAACAGCATCAGATAACAGATATAGACATTCTCATTCCAAAGGGAGGAAGATAGAAAGAAAAAAGGAATTCCTAGCTCTAAGTAATTTCACTTCCAACTGGATAAACTCCATTAGGTTTTAATGTCTGAGAATATTTTGTTTTGTAATTTTGCCCTCTGGGCCCTTCTTCTGCCCATAAAACACTTCATTCCCAGTCTATTGGGAGACATAGGGAGCATTGGGTGGAGTGTGCCTCAGGGATGAAGAGAAAATGCCTATTCTGCCTATCATCTGGTTATAAAATGTGAAACATAATGGTTAAGTTGAATAAAAATGCCCCCACATCAAACTGCTCCTAGCAAAAGGACCACCTTAAATGATCTAAAACACACACACACACACACACAACACCTTCACTAGGGTTGTGTCAAAGCTGCAGCATCAAAATATCATGTCCACATCTGGAATAATATATAAATATAGCCTGTTGCTACAATTATCTATTGTATTTTAGAAATACAACACAGTACACTGTGTAGTGGAAAATTTGGTTAGGGCAGTTTTGTTTCTGAGTGAAATGCAATGATTACTTTGGGATAATCTGATTTTTGTAATGAGAAATGTAATTTAGAACTGTCAAAACTCTTCTGTACAGATAGAGAAAATGAAGAGTGCTTGACCTAAAACTATGAATGCTTAAATTGGTAGAAGGCATAGTTGGTTTTAACTTTTTTTAATCCCAAATTTGTGTTTTACAGAACCTCATCAAAAATCTTTATAACTCAGAGGTAGATAGACATTTCATTGTTAAAAGGTATACACTAAGGCAGCAATTTATTTTGCTACTTACTTTGGATTAATTTCAGAGCTAAAATTCAGTATGAAAAATGGCTTGCTTATTTTGGATAAGAATTCTAACTGGAACAAAATTGAGACATTTCTGCGATGTGACCCATCCTCACCTCTAATTCAACAAGTTAGTTCTCTATGATATATGCAGAGTAATACTTTGTAAAAATTAGATTGTTATATTTAAATATAACAATAAAAAACAATGTTGTTTGTTCCATGTCCACTTTTGGGTAAGTCAGAGCAAAGTCAGATAAGTGGATAAGGACTTTAAAAAATGACGCATGTACATTTCCATTTATTGCCTTTAACTCTTGTCCTATGTGATTAGTATTAAGAGGTGACATCTAAAAGCCTGCAGTTAAAACAAAACAAAACAAAACTACCATACTATGTCAAAAGATTGTATTGAGATAAAATTCCAAAACGTTATACAGAAGTATATTACTAAAAACAGGCCATCTTTATTGAGTGAGAATAAACCCTATTTTTAAAAGGAGGAATGTAGAAATTTAAATTGTTTTCATAATTTGCCTATTTAAAAAGTATATATACAATTATATTGATTTTTTAAAAAAGAAATAAAGGCCATGCAGATTGATGTTAGTTGTTTTGTTTTCTACTATGCCTTTGTTTCACATTGTGTTTCTGTTAGAGGAGAAAGAAAATGGGATCCATGTTGCTTTCAAGGCTCTTTCCTAACCCCAGAATTCCTATTCTTAGCATCCACACTCTTCCTGCTCTTGAACATCACGGTGTTGCCCAAATCTACTTTAATGAACCTTGGTGCTTAGGACGGTTTCCACTGGATCACAAGTGTGATTATATAATAAAACAAACAAACAACTCACCAACAACATAAACATTTCTTAATGGTACACTTTTAGCCCGGAAATATACAGCTTTTTCAGAAGTATTCATTCTAGAGAAGAGTGTGTTATGATACATCCATCAATATCATATATATTATGGATTGTTCTCAGCATGACTGATTTCTGTAAATTAAAATAAATTATAATATGTTGAGTCAAATGCACTAAAACACTGTTTCTGCTATTGTCTTTAAGTTTTAATCTTCTTTTGTGATAACCTATGGGTTTTTTTCCCCCTAAACACTAAAGTTTGAGCCAGGGTAGCTACCTAAAAATATTTAGGTACCTAAAAATATTTATTAGACAAGTAACATTAATTATTTTTACTTGATTTAAAAGATAATTCAACTTTAAAACAGCAATAATATAGTTTAATACACCTCAATCCAAGGTTCATAAATTGAAATCTATAATAATTCTTTTAACTCTGACCTTTCATAGCATGGATATAGTACTAAAGCTATTACAATTGAGACTATATTGTTTTTTGCCATGAATTGAGTATCAAAATTACTTGAAGCAGTTTCAGATACATTGCATAATATTCTTGTGCCCAATGGGCTTATAAAAGTAGGACTGATAAAAGAACCAAATCAACAGGCTGAGAAGTAGATATCCCTAAAGTTAAAGAGTATCCTATTTAGATTTTGTTTCTTGGTGGGGGTTGAGTTTGCTTCAGATTCTTCCATATTCCTAATGATTTTATCATTGAGGGTAAACTTCCCAAGTTAGATAATTGTTAAACGTTTATAGAAATGATTTAAAAGAACAATTTGGAGAACAGGGAGGAAGAGATATTTCTGGTCTAGTTTACTCGTTGGATTCAAGGGGAAGAGGAGAGAAATACAGACAATGAAAGTAGAAACAGGTCTGCTTAGCCAATGCAAATGACACACGAGAAAAACACACCCAGAACTGATAACACCTGCAGAGTTCTACAGAGACCAAGAAGTCAAGTCCCATAAGGCTGCAGGGTAGATTCACTAGTCACTTTCAACTGTGTTTATTTGCCATTCAGATTTACCTTCGACTTCTTAAAGTGGGAGTGTAGTTAAAGTTATATCATTTAAGAATTCAATGGGTATTAATTGAGGGCCTTTATTGTCCTAGGCTTGGCTTTAGGTGCTAGAGTTAGAAAGTTGAGACACAGTAGGCAACCTGCTCTCCTTCTAGCAGTTACAATCCCTTTACAGTAGGATGGAAAATAAACACCGAAACGGGGACTATAGAAAGAAAATGGAGATAAAGTTCTAACAAGCAACAAAAAAATATAAAGACAGTTGGGAAGAGAATGCCTGTACATTATCGATCCTTTAAAACCAGGAAACTTTAAAAGCTCACATTTGCCATAAAACGTCTATTAGATCAGGTAAATATAGATGGAGCTTTAGCAAAATTATACCTACCTAATGACAGTTATTATTAAAGCAACCAGCAGTGGGTGGAAGAGCATTCATTATTCTTTCATCAGTTATTCCCATGATTCATACAAGTATTCTTCATCACTGATTTATTAGGCTTAAAATCCAGTATTATTAAAAGGTAATTCTAAATCTTATCAAAAAAGCAAAACTGTTACGTGAAAGCTTCTGAATAACAAATGAGCTAAAATGAAAGAACAAAAAACAAGCCTCAGGGAACTCACATAGTTAAAAAATAATCACAATACAGTAACTATGGGACTGCAATCAAACCTGCTGCATAAATGTACTGTTATCCAGTTATCACTCACCTGCATAGTACTGCTCTGTTCTCAGGAGATGAAATTCTCTAATACAAGTAAACTACTTAGTAATGCCCGTGAAGGCGGATGATAGGACTAAAAGTATAACCTCCATCTATAGGAAACCAGCAAACTAGAAACCTTCACATATTTTCCACATTCCCTCTCCCTTCAATAATTCCAGGTGGCAAAGGTGAGAAATCTTAAAGCAAGTTTCATAGTAAATGTGGGAGTAAATATAGACCTGTCTTATTCTCCCTTATCTAGAGCCATTTGAAATGAGAATGATGGTCAAGAGGTCATGTAATTTTGAAATAGATAAAAAGACGGAATGTTCTATATGTGGTAGTTGTTAAAGCGGGAAGGGAGATTGATTAATACATTAAATTAAAATGAATAGATGAGTAATTTGATTGATTCATTCATCTATTCAGATATTTACTAAATGCTTTATCTGCTTCAGATGCAGACCCGTCTCTCAGAGAGATTAGTAGCATGGTTTGCTTACATTCTAGCAGAAGAAACATTAAATAAATAAATTTACAAGCATCAAGAATGATGTGGAAGGAGGATATTAAATGGGAGATTCCTGTGTTTCATCCAGAATCTGGGTAGGAGGGCTAAGATAGGGAGAGAAGGGGCATATCAGAATTTCTGGAAAAAATATGGAGATAAAGAGAAGGCAGCAGTGTGTTCAGTTTGAAAAAGCCTCAAAGGTAGCATTAATACATGCACTTTAATTGAGGGCCTTTGCCTATGTCCAAGTCTGAGATCTTTAAAAAGAGCTTCTTCTCTCAGCAAGTCCGATGTTCCATTTCCATTGGTAATGGGGAGGGTAGGAGAGAATAAAAGTACATTCTTTTGGCAGGTGAGAACAAACGCACTTTCTTTGAAGAAGAGTAGTAAACCACGGTTGACAGTTCTGGAAATGACAAGATCAGGATCATGCAAACCAGCAGCAACTCCATCAGCTCTTACCTCATTTCTTCTGTAGCATCCCCAAACTTGAATCAACAATTTAGCCCCACGTGTACATAGCTGTCTTCAGCCTCTCAGACAAATCCCAGCTGGGACAGAACTTAGAAGTTATCAATAGAGTGCAGCAAAGGGTTTGTCCTGGGGTCCTGTTTAGCTGAAGCTTTTTCCTCTTTCCTCCATGGTGGCTCAGTGTATATAGGTTGGGCTTCTATCTTGATGCCTCCTTAATACAGCTCATATCCCTCTCAGTCAGAATAAGGCCATTTCTAGAACCTGTTCTCTTGGGTTGGTTCCCTCCCTCCTTCCCTTCCTTCCATACAGCTCTTCTCATGGGATAGTTCTCCTCTCTTCTCTTACTCCCCTCCTTTCCCCTCCCCTCTGCTCTCCTTCCCTTTCTTTCCTTCTTTTTTTTTTTTTTTTTTTTTTTTGAGACAGGGTCTCCTCCCTCTGTCACCCAGACTAGAGTGCAGTGGCACAATCACAGCTCACTGCAGCCTCCATCTCTTGGGCTCAAACAATTCCCACAGCCTTGGCCTCTCAAAGTGCTGGGACTACTGTACAAGACGCCCTGCCTGGCCAGGATGGTTCTCTTGATAATGCACCTGGCCATCCTCTTTTTCTGTAGGTGACTAGGCTTTGCTTCTTGTACTGTGGGCCTCTGACTAGAGTCCTCTGATAAATACACAAATTTCCTAAAACTGCCATGCAATTCTAGTTCACTCTACCATCACCTAAAATGTCGCATTATAGTGGCCTGTTCATGGGCTGGATATTCCTAGTTCTTAGGCTGCCCTCCATTGTGCCTGGAAGTATTTGGTTGACCCCCCTAAAGGTTGCAGCATTAGCAGGCTGGTTAATTCAAGGCATTCTCCAGCAGACACTATATTTAGGGTAGTTGTTTCCTTCAGGCATTGTAGTTACTCATACTGACGTTGAAATGATAAAATGGCACCAAGCCACTGATAATCACTTGGGCCCAGTGGTTTGTTCATTGACATTTTAATTTTTCTCTGCTTTCTACTGAATGAACCTACTGATGTCTATGCATCTGAATTTGTTCTCTGACTTGCAAATTTAAGAACATGATACTGAACATAGACAAAATCTTTTATCCAACACTTTTGGCTATGGGAAAAAATAATCTAAGCCTTGGCTTCACCATCAAAAATATTCATGTGCACACCAGAAGCACAGAATTTAGTCTATGACAAGTTGTTCTTATATAATATGCTGGCTCTCTCTTGTAACCAGATTGTGACTTCTTCATGCCAGCCAAAAAGCTGATATATTCTTGGAAACGTCTCTTCCAGAGTTTAAAAAGAAAAAAAAAAAGATAATTTACACTCTAGGAAATTATTTTGCCCACAAAAGAAACAGATGCATTCTTCCGTAGGGGTTAGGACCTCCATGTCCTTCAGTTATATTTGCATAAGTCAAATTTGTCAAATATCAGTATATGGTTTTATTGGAGAGATGTTTTTTTTGGTTCTTGTGGAAGAATTGCTATTGTATTCTTATTATAGTACAGAAGTTCTCAAGACTGGCTACACACTGAGTCACCTGCTGAGTTTTAAACAAATCCTTCTATTGCCTATTCATCGTCTGTCAGGGACTTTGATTTAATTGACCTGGGGTGAGGCCAGGCATTAAGTCTTTTTGTCAGAGCTCCCAAGGTGATTCTACTATGCAGCTAGGGTTTAGAACCATGGTGGCAGGGGGTCACTTTGTTTTCCTTTTTCCTTGCTATTAAGCGCTGGAATCTTGGTTACTTGGACTAATATTTACCCTCAGGTGTTTTCACTCTCTTAGTCTCAGGTATTCTTTTCCAAGCAAACTAGGTTGGAATAAATGAACTTGAGTGAGGCCCAGAGGAGCATCAGCTCCATGTGAATATTTGTCCATCCCTGAACGCCTAGGAGCCTTCCTGGAGATTTCCTCAGTCTCTCCTTCTGATGCTTTGGAACAGATGGTTTGTCTTAACAAAATATTTTGCTATTTTAATTTGTTTGATGATTTAAGGCCAGATTCCCTCAGATAACACAGTAACCTTCAGTGGATTTAAAGGCTGTCTTAAATCCTACCAGGTAAAGTTTATTTTACACACATCAGTGAATTACACAACACCATATTCGTTCTCCCTTTATTTTGTGATATCTATATATCTCATCATTTTACATCTCCCAATAAATGCAGGATTTAGTATTCGAATGCCTCTGAAGGTCTCCTCCATGTCTAGAATGCTCCTTTTGACAAATGATATTTAATTCTGCTGACAGAAAAGCTATCTCTCTGCCCAATGCCACCTGCTATTCAAAAACATTCAATATTTGTTTTATATTTTTATTCAAGTTTTGCTCTTTAGGAAATGCCATTAGTGATGTAATAGGTGGCATTCCATTAAGTTACATATGTTCCTTTCAACTATCCTTCAAGGCTATTATGAAATAAAGAAAATAAAATTTTGAAATGCAAAAGTCTGTATTCTGCCATATGCAAAAAATAAGGAAATTTTTAGTCTTTTGTGGGAGGACTGGTAGTAGAGGTTAACATTAACCATTTTTTTCCTTTTCCAAGCAAAATATGGTCACATTATTGTATGGCTTATTCAGTCTAAATTAAATGTCGCAAATAAACACATTCTATGACTTCACTAGTAAATAAGTGCATTTATAAGGAAATATGCAAGTATAGTAACAAATTAATTCAGCTCTTTTTTGGAAGTTTTTATAGCAAGTCTAGTGGTTACCAAAGTACGAAGATAACATTGAGTTAAATGGCTTGGTTTTCTTTACCATCATGTCCCTTTGCAATTCCCCCGTCTTTTTTGGCAGGATGGGGCAGGGGAAGAGAATAAGGTATTTTGCAGTTGAATGTATAAAAGAGAAACCACAGTGAGACTTCCACCCAATTTTACAATTCTGAAGCTATGTTATATTACTCTACTTAATTAATATAACAGCTGATTTTATTAGATGTTTCCCAACTGACAAAATCAAATGGTTGCTTTAATGCAATAATAAAACTAGTTTAATTTTATTTGTATTTTTCTATTTATTCTAGCAGTCATAAATCTGAGTTTAGGGATGGCATATTGTGGATCAAAATGCTAATGAGGACAATGACAGCCTACCATATCTTTTAATGCCCTCTCTTGGCAGAATTAAATAAGTACAATAATGGAAAGTGCATTAGACCAGCAATGAAGACTCCCTTGTTCTAACACTGGTTTCTAAAGCAGTTTCCTTACCCATGAAATGAGACGGTGAGACTACCTACCACTATTTAAGCCTGTGTTCCTTGGGGCCCTAAGGCAACCATGGAGCCACTCAAGGGGCAGAGGAGGTGAGAGACAGTTATGCAGCTTCCACTTCTTCCAGTCTTCTCTTTCACCTTTTTTACAGTTAGGGCTACTTTTATTTGGGAAAAAATGGTTTAACTTTCTAAAACTAGTTTGAAACACCATTAGAATAAAGATTGGCTAAAGTCTTCCTTAATAGCAGAAGTGGAAGGATACTTTACAATAAGATTTAAGTTCCTATGTTATGTGTTCTATGCCTGACTGGAAAGCTTAATTTACATGTCAGACAGTGATACTGTATAGACTTTGATATGAGAGGAGAAAATCTTAGAGCACTGTAAGGCTTGTAACATGATTTGAGACTATCACTTCCATTTATAATCCAGTACAGTATGTCATAATTACTTGAAAAGCTTTCAAGAAAAAAAAAATCAATACTGGTGATATCCCAGGAGTACTGAAAATCTAAAGAAAATGGGAGATAGCTGCATTGTTACATATTTTGAAAATATATTCCCAGGTTATTCTGTTGCTCACCTTCAATTAAGAACCATTATTTACACTATTGTTTTGTGTGTCTTCACTCAGTTTTCTATTTGATTTCTCATGATAAAATGAATACCACTATTTACAGTAATCAAACCACCTGGGTTTGGGGCACAGAATTTTCTTCATAAAGAGTGAGCAGTGCAATCTTATAAAAAATGGCCTGCTCAGGTACACAGAGCACTTACAAACCATAGCTGAACTTCATTAGTGCTACCGAAGAAAGGCAGTGCTAGATTCCTGCTGAAGAAGAGATAACCAGAATTCCCACTGTGTATCAATCTCAATTCTGGTCTGTGTCAGTCAGCAAAAGCCACTAAAGGCTTTGCATCTCTTTGAAGGGAATCAACCTGTTTTGACTTCCCAGCTGCAACATGCAATACGATGAAGAAAGATAAAAAGGTAAGAGAACTAAGAAACTGGGTATTACTTGCTTTACTTGAATATGTTTCCCAGGAATATAAATGGAAATTGATAAACAATTCTCCTTTCAATCATTACTGTCTTTATATGCTGGAAAATTGGGGCGATGTGTTGATAGAACACTTTTAATACTCATCCTCCAAGAAACCTGAGATCAAGCTGCAAAGTGGAATTCTATGGTAGTCAAAGATTTGTTTTGGATAAAAACCTGTGCTAGTGGTGTCCACCAAGGCAACAATTTTGGTGAAAAAAAAAAAGATGTCTAATTCAGCAGTATCTCCAAAGTTATGCTCTCTTGTTTCCAACCCAAATTTTGTTGGTAGCAGTATGGCCCTTGGAAGCTTCCATAAACCCTCTGCCCCTCAGTTGCCTGATTACCAAGTTTTTAGTGAAAGCTAGTCATTGTTCCTACCATTGCTACCCAAATCAATCCATCCCAGGCCTGACTTCGAAGCCAGGAAGAAATTTTATATACAGTAAATTCAAATTTTGAATTTGAATTTCAAAATTTGAAATTCAAATTTTCAATTGAATACAATTGAACTTTACTGTATTGTATATAAACTTCCCCAAGCCTCAATCTCCTCCTCTGCAGTTGACTGTGGTAAAGATTAAATGAGATGGCTGATTCTTGGCACAATACTTAGCTTATGGTGAGTTGCGACTAGGGTGGTGGTGGGAGGATACTGAGCACTCTATTAGTGCCAGATATAAACCAAAAAGGGAGTGTTGGTGATAAATAAGATATAATTAGCCTAAGAGAGTAAGACAGGTAAATAACTCTAAACAGGGTGTAAGTTTACATACAGTTACACTAAAGTGCTATTAGGAAGTGATTAATTCTGTGTGGAGGAAGAGTTGGTTCAGGAAAAATTCTTGGGGAAGGTGGAATGTGGGCAGAATGTTAAAAGAGAGTTGGAAGTAGACAGGCAGAGTTGGTGGAAGAACAGCTGGGGTAGAAAGAACAGTACAGGCAAGCAGTTGGGAGTTAGAGCTCCTGCTCTTTGGGGAGAATGAGAAGAAAGTAGAGGCTCTGGGATCTCAGTGGCTCTGAGTTGGCAGTCTTGTTTCCCAGGTTTTACTAAACTTCCCCAAGCCTCAATTTCCTCCTCTGCACTTGACTGTGGTAAAGGTTAAATGAGATGACTGATTCTTGGGACAATACTTAGCATACGATGAGTTGCTACTATGGTGGTGTTGGGAGGTTACTGAGGACACTACTGATGATTTGGAGGGAGATGGGGCTCGAAAAACAAAATCAGACCAACCTCTTTTTGGAAACTTTTGGAACAAGATGGAGGATATTGGGTTTTCAGGCCAGAAAAAATGGTGAGATGGAGGCTGTAAACATGAGTGAGAGGGATGATCACATCAAAACATCATCCAAGCACCAGCACAAATGCTGGCTTGAATGAGAGAAAGGCAAGACCAGATGCCAAGAAGAATACTGAGCAAACGCTATGGCAATAATGCAAGACAAACTGAGGGCTGGCCTGAGAGCAACAGCAGTAAGGATGGAGCAGGTGAGATAAGATGATAGACATTTTGGAGAAACCCAGTGACTGACAGCATGAGGGGAGGGAGAGGAGAGAAACCAGAAGTGTATAACTTGGGCAACTGACTGGATAATGATTTCTGCCAAGTAAATCGGGGAGTATAGAAAGTATGTGTGAGGAAGTGGGTGGATGGGGATCGAGAAGGGGTTTCAAAAATAAGAGTTTAGAATTTAAACTGCCAAGTTACCCGAAGGTCCCTTGAAAATTACGAGAGAGCACATGATGCTTACCATGTATTAGTTTTTTCAGGGAAAAGAGAGCTGTGTCGTAAACAAGGTTTATCTAGCATGCATCTATACCACCCATGGAGGAAGAATGCTTTCTAGTACAGTTCCTTAAGGATCCAGAAAAGATAATCAGACAGCACCATTTTGCTAATAGCTAACAGTGTGGTCTTTAAATACAATTTTCAAACTCTTCTAATGCATTATCTCATACAAGATGCACCACATCTCATCCACTAAAGGGATCAGGTTGTTTTGCTACTATTTTAAAACTAAAATGAAAAGGCTTGCTTTAGCTGGTTACTGAAGTAACTGGTGCTCTTTAATCCACAGTCTCTAGCCATATATGTGTAACCTATGTGCAAATATTTTGCATTTTTAAAGTATGACATTGATTTTAGAAAGTGTTGTAACAGTGATATACTACATTTTTAAATGCACAATAATAATTTTAGCCATAAAATATGGAATGTTAATCATAAAACTTGAATTAGGGAAGAAGCTACATTAGGGAAATGCTGAGAAAAACTTTGACGTCAATGACTGAAAGTTTATACTGCAAAGGGCTATGAAGTGCTTGGCTCATCAGTACTAAAGCAGCCATCAGCAAAAGGGAACTGGGAACAGTTATATGAGCCAGACTAAATATCAAGATACTCATGCATTTGTTTGAAAAATTATTGAGCATTTATAATGTTTCATAATTTCTTAGATGCTGGTGTTTCAAAGATGAAAAATATGATCCCTGATCCCACCTCAGTGGAGGAGTCGGAAAACGATCCCATATATTATTATTTTACTATCATGTGGTACTTTTTATGATGGGAAGAAATTCAGAGGGGTAGTTCCAAATCTGGGCTCTAGAGTTAAGGAAGGTCAGTGACCTTCTCTGCAAGATGTGTAGGAGTTAACCAGGATGAAAGTTAGACAAGCATCTTTTAACCAATGGGATCAGCTAAGGCCTACTTCATTTTATTTGCAAACTTCCTGCTTCCATGACATCTCTGCTTTGGACTCCTCATACCGACTTTCTTTGGAACTCCTTTCTCAAATAGCTATTTCTGTTACGACTAGAAATTACTCAGAATTGAATCACTATTACCCCTGTTCTCGGGTGGCAAACCTTGGGAAAGAGGTTACCAAATAAACCTTAAACAAAATAAGGCACTGCACATAGAATTATCAAAAGCCAGAGCTGGAAGGGCATTGAATCCAACTCTTTTTACAAATTGTATACCTATATAACAAACCTGCATGATCTGCACATGCACCCTAGAACTTAAAGTACAATAAATAAATTTTTTAAAATTGTGCATATTTATGGAATACATGAGAAATTTTGTGACCAGTATATAATGTGTAGTGATCAAGTCTGGGTTATTCATGGTGTCCCATCCAAGTACAGTATGTTTTTATTAAGTATGGTCATTCAACTCTGCTATCACACATGGAATTTATTCTTTCAGTCTTACTTTTATAAGGAATCTAGGAGGTGTTTATAAATAAGGTAGGAAGTGTCTATGAATAAGGCATAAAGTACAGCCTCTAAAGTTAAGGCAGGTAAAATTCTCCCTGGTGATTTATTCAAAGTAATATCTGGTATCTATGCAAATTCAGACATGATTTGCTCTGCCCGGCTCCCCCACTGCCCCACCTCTTCATTTTACCAAAAAAGAACGCTTGGCGGGGTTTCTATATGCCATATTCACTAAGTTTAATTTCAAGGGTGTAGTTCACTGCAGTTTATTTTGCCTTTTATATTTCTAAAAGTGTTTTTTTTTTTTGTTTGTTTGTTTTTAAAGTACTGATTTCCATTACAAGGTAAAAGCTCAATTAGTTCTTGAAAGATCCTCATAAGGGGGTGCTTGACAAATACATAAAGGGGATGAAGAAAAGGAGGAAGGGAGGAAGAGAGGGAGGAAGAGAGGAAGAGGAGCAAAACAGCACAAATACAATTTTTAACCATAAGCAACATCCTTAACTAAAGAAAAAAGTAACAGAAAAGTAGTAAAGAGGGAAAGAGAGAGTTCATTTTTTACAAAATTAGAGAAAGAGAGAAAAAAACTTAGAAAGTACAGTTAAATAGAAATGAGAAGAGTTTTAATGCCAAAACTATGATTGGACTACCAATTCTAAACCAATGAAATTTTGCCATGTGAGGGAAAGTATTTGATGGTGGAATCACTGACATTATATAAATGAGATTAAAAAGCGACTTGGAAAAGTACATCCTGCATTTATTGGGCTTAAAATGAATGGCCTTAATTTAAGCCTAATAACTTATTTCTGCCACTGTTGTTACAACCAGCCACCTTTGGTTCACACCATCAACTTCCAATAAAACACAGTTGGCAGCACTGGTTACTGAGGTAGTAGGCTATGCCCAATATATCTGATCCAAATTTAAAAGGATCCCACTGTCTACATCATCAGAGTAAAAGGAAAGAGAAACGGATCAAAATTGTAGGTAAATAATTAAATGAGATGTTGGTTGCAAATTCTGCGGCCTCAACACCACAAAGACTTTTCATGTAATCTTTTGCACAACAGTCCCTCTCCAGTTAACAGCTGGTATTACTTGTTCCCATGGTTTTTGTTGTATAATAACTAATATATCTTCATAAGGTTGGCAATGGTAAATCAGATTTTCATGGCACAAATTTAGTGCAGTTTATATATGCTTCCCTCAAACCTAGAGTCAGAAGTATAATACATCATATAAGTACCACTTCCGTCACTGGCCCTCAATCTTGGCTGCACATTAGAATCATCAAAAAGAATGGGAAGAATGCTGCTGTCTCCAAAACCTTCACCCAAAGATTCTGGTGATGGAGGCTGAGCTTTGGTGTGTTGCTGAGCATTAGATCCCAAGTGATTCTAACATGCAGCCAAGATTGAAAATTAATGGTTTAGGTATTTTTTAAAATAAATCAGAGTAAAATTTGAAAACAAAAGCAGGCCCAAGTGCAGAGTAGTTCATGCCTGTAATCTCAGCACTTTGGGAGGCCAAGGCAGGAGGATCGCTTAAGCACAGGAGTTCAGGACCAGCCTATGCAATGTAATGAGACTCCATCTCTATAAAGAATTAGCCAGGCACGGTGGTGCACACCTATAGTTCCAACTACTCAGAAGGCTGAGGCGGGAGGATCAGTCGAGCCCAAGGGTTTGGCACTGCAGTGAGCCATGATTGCACCACTGCACTCCAACCTGGGTGACAGAGCACAACTGTCTGAACAAACAAATAACAAATTAAAAAACCCAAAGTTTTATTTTATTTTATTTTTTTACCCCAAGATGATGAATTAGAGGCTTTCAGCATGCCTCAATCACTTGGAAACAGCAAGATAGTATATAAAGATCAACTCTGTGATCTCTTAATTCAAGAAGAAAAATGGGAATCCACCAGAACTGTGAAAGACACCCCAGATCCCAGAGAGGAGAATACCAGCCAACAGCTCCCATGATGGCATCTGGTTGATAAAAGTTAAATAAAAGTAAAGCTCACTATGTGAGAAAGGCAGAGAGCTGCCCTCTGTGACTCATGTTTCCCCAGGGACTGAACAACCCAGGGCAAGGGAGAGCACTTTGTTTCTCCCACGCTCTGGAGCTAATTTGGGGAGAGACTTGGAGATACTGTGACGGAAAGACAACAGGAAACACTACAGACGTTTTCCCAGACCCAGGACTGAGAACAGGATGCCATTTTAATCTGGGCACATACAAAGTCAGCCAATCCTTGGCAACCTGGCAGTGTCACTGCGTAGGCATTTTAGCCTTGGGCCAGAGATTGGAATGCCTTCTCTGGAGTGGGGTAGGGGATGCCACAGCCAGAACTGTGGCAAGTACCTCAGCAGTAAGGCTAGAATTGTTCTCTCCTCCATCACAAGTCTGTGGGCAGGAGCAGGGCTGCTACAGCTGCAGTTTCTCCTGGGCAATGAGACTTTCAGCCAGGGCCAGCTTGGCAACCTGGAACTGATCTGCCTGTGCCATTGCTGGGTGACCCACCCTGTTCTCCTGAGATGATGGTGCAGCGAGGCCCTCTTTGCTCCACCTGCAGGCAGAAATCCAGGCATTCACAGCACCTGCTTGCCTGGACCAGCAACCTGAGATGACCCATCCTCTGTGCAGAGAACCTCATGCAAGGGGATACCCCCTATTACATGCCCAAATCTATGTACAAGCATTCAGAGCACAGCTTATCTGGATCAGCAGCCTGAACCACCATACTTTTCCTGGACATAAAACATGATGCAATGTGATCCACTTTGCTCCATGCCCAGGCAGATCACCAGGCATTCGGAGAACCAGCTCACCTGGATCAGAGCTTGGGCCACCACACTCTTCCTATTCAGAGATCCTGATACAGGGAGGCCCTCTCTTCTAGATGCACATATGAATCTCCAGACATCCGGAGTTCCCATTCTCCTGTATTAGAAGTTTAGGCCATTCCTGTGTAGAGAACTTAAAGACAAGGTGGTTTCCAAGCTTTATGCCTAGGCACACCTTTAGATGTTTGGTGGCTGCCCATGGGATTTTCCCTTGGCACTGGTGCCTGTGCCTACCATTGGGGGATGCATAGGTGGACCTGCCCAGTATGGCCCTGCCCTTTGTGGTCTCCACTGTCCTGGGACTGAGCAGGAAGCTCAGATCACTATACATTCCACTAATCAGCCCTTTGTCTGAGGTAACAAACAGCTTCTTTGAAGCAAACAAGAATCAAATATATGCCCAGCCATATTGCCTGTAGCCAACTCTTCCCTACTAGCATTATCAATGGGCTTATAGGTGGAACTCCACAGCCCAATATAAAACCTGCCAAGTGAAGTGCACAGGGCTGCAGAAGCAAAGTCAACACCCTATGCAGCATCCATAGAGTCACACCCTCTATGGAATGGAGAAAAGGGGAATGGGGAAAAAAATAACTATACTAATAATATTATAGGGAAAGAAAGTGATATGGTTAGGCTTTGTGTCCCCACCCAAATCTCATCTTGAATTGTAATTCCTATAATCCCCATAATCCCCACATGTCAAGGGAGAAGCCAGTTAGAAGTAACTGAATCATGGGGGCAGTTTCCCACATGCTGTTCTCACGATAGAGAGTTCTTACAAGATCTGATGGTTTTATAAGTGTTCGGTAGTTTCTCGTGCATTCATTCTCCTTTCTGCCACCTTATGAAGAAGGTGCCTTGCTTCCCCTTCACCTTCTGCCATGATTGTAAGTTTCCTGAGGCCCTCCCAGCCATGCTGAACTATGAGTCAATTAAACATTTTCATTCAAAATTTACTCAGTCTCAGGTAAGTTCTTTATAGCAGTGTGAAAACACACTATTGCTGGAAGAAAGAAAAAAATCTTATCTACATGAAAACCATAAGAATAATTAGAAGCGCCAGCATCTGCAAATGAAAAGGAATGAGTGCAATAATTCTGGCACCTTGAAAAAGCTGAATGTAGTGATACCACCAAAGGATCCCACTAGCTCTCAATGGTCCCCAACTAAAATGAAAACCCAGAAATGACAGATAAAGAATTCAGTGCATGGATTGAAAGGAAGCTCAATGACAACCAAAACAAAGTTGAAAATCAACACAAAGAAACTTCTAAAGAATCCAGGAAATGAAATAAGAAATAGATATGTTTAAAAGAAATCAATAAGAGCTACTAGAATTGAAAACTCACTTAAGGAACTTCAAAATACAATTTAAAGCTTTATCAACAGACTTAACCAACAAGCAGAAGAAATAATTTCATAGTCTGAAAACAAGTCTTTTGAATTAACCCAGTCAGATAAAAATAAAGAAAAAAGAATTTTAAAAAATAAACAAGGTCTGTGAGAAATATGGTATTATTTAAGGCAACTAAACTTATAAATTATTGACATTCCTGAGAGAGGAGAAAAAGCAAACAGCCCAGAAAATATATTTGAGAGAGTAATTCAAGACAATTTTCCTAATTTTGCTGGAGGTTGGCATCCAGATACAAGAAATACAGAGAACACCTGTGAGATACTATACAAAATGAACATCACCAAGGTATGTAGTCACCAGATTGCCTAAGGTTAATGCTAGGGAAAAAAGAATCTTAAAGGCAACTAGAGAAAAAAGGCACATCACAGACTAAAGGAATCCCATCAGGCTAACAGTGGACTTCTCAGCAGAAACCTTACAAGCTAAGAGAGATCAGGGACCTATTTCCAGCATTTTTAAAGAAAAGAAATTCCAACCAAAAATTTCACATCCTGCCAAACTACGAATCACAAGTGAGGGAGAAATAAAATCTTTTCGAAACAAGCAAGTGCTAACATAATTTGTTACTACCAGACTGGCCTTACAAGAGATGCCTAAGGGAGTTTTAAACATGGAAACAAAAGAACAATATCTGCTACCATGAAAATCAAATACATAGCCCACAGACACTATAAAGCAACCACACAGTAGAAACTACACAGCAGTCAATTAACAACTTCATGATAGGATTAAAACCTCATATATCAATATTAACCTTAACTGTAAATGACCTAAATGTCTCCCTTAAAAAGCACAGAGTGGCAAGTTGGATAAAAAAAACAAGACTCATCTCTTTGCTGTTTTCAAGAATCCCATCTCACATATAACACCACCCATAGGTTCAAAGTAAAGGGTTGGAGAAAGACCTACCCAACAAATAGAAAACAAATAAGAGGAGGAGTCACTATTTTTATGTCAGATGAAACAAACTTCAAAACGAAGTAAAAAAGGACAAAGAAGAGTATTATATCATGATAAAGGTTTCAATTCAACAGTAAGAGTTAACTATACTAAATACATACACACGGAATACTAGAGCACCCTGATTCATAAAGCAGGTACTTCTAGATCTACAAAAAGACTTAGCCATACAAAAATAGTGGGGGACTTCAACACTCCACTGAGATCATTAGACAGATTATTGAGGCACAAAACAAAGAAATTCTGGACTTAAACTCAACACCTGACCAATTGGACTTAACAGACATGTACAGAATAGTCTACCCATCAACCACAGAATATATATTCTCTTCAGTTGTACACAAAACATACTCCAACATCTACCACATATTTGGCCAGGAAGCAAATTTTGATAAATTTAAAAAAATAAAAATTATACCAACCATACTAACATTCCACAGTGGAATAAAAATAGAAATCAATACCAAGATCTCTCAAAACCACACAGTTACATGGAAATTAACTACCTGTTCTTGAATGACTTTGGTAAACAACAAAATCAAGGCATAAATAAAATATTTTTTGAAATAAAAGAAAACAGAGACACAACATATGAAAACCTCTGGGATACAGCAAAAACAGTGTTAAGAGGAAAGTTTATAGTGCTAAATGCCTACCTCAAAAAGTTAGAAAGATCTCAAATTAATGATCTAACATCACATCTAGAGGGACTATAAAAAACAACAAATTACCTCCAAAGCTAGCAGAAGAAAAGAAATAACTAAAATCAGAGAAAAACTAAAAAAAATTAAAACCTGCAAATTCATACAAATAATCTACGAAACCAAAATTGTAACCTCCAAATCCATACAAATAATCTATGAAACCAAAAATTTGTTTTTTGAAATGATAAACAAGATCAATAGACCATTAGCTAGGTCAACAAAGTAAAAAGAGAGAAGATCCAAATAGGCACAATCAGAAATGACAAAGGTGATATTACAACTAATATCACAGAAACTCAAAAGATCTTCAAAGACCATTAAGAATACCACGACACACAAACTAGAAGATCTACAAGAAATAGATAAATTCCTGAAAACACGCAGTCTCCCAAGATTAAATCGGGAAGAAATGAAAATACTGAATAGACCAATATCAAGTTTTGAAATAGAATCACTAATAAAAAAAAACTACCAACCAAAGAATTCCCTGGACCAGATGGATTCACTGCTGATTGTACCAGATACACAAAAAAGAGCTGGTACCATTTCTAATGAAACTATTCCAAAAATTGAGAAGGGACTCCTCCCTAACTCATTTGACAAAGCCAGCATCACTCTGACAAAAAAAAAAAAAAAAAAAAAAAAAAAAAAAAAAAAAAAAAAAAAAAAAAAAAAAAAAAAAAAAAAAAAAAAAAAAAAAAAAAAAAAAAAAAAAAAAAAAAAAAAAAAAAAAAAAAAAAAAAAAAAAAAAAAAAAAAAAAAAAAAAAAAAAAAAAAAAAAAAAAAAAAAAAAAAAAAAAAAAAAACCTAGCAAAGAAACAACAAAAAAGAGAAAAACCACAAGCCAATATCCCTAATGAACACAGTCACAAAATCCTCAGCAAAATACTAACAGTTTGAATCCCTTAGTACAACAAAAAGTTAATTTACCATGATCAAGTAGGTTTCATTCCTGCAATGCAAGGATGGTTCAACATATACAAATCATTAAATGTAATTTACTCCATAAATAAAATTAGTAAGAAGGAATATGATCATCCCAATAGATGCAGAAATAGCTTTTGATGAAATCCCTCAAAAAACTAGGCAATGAAAGAACATATCTCAAAGTAATAAGAGCCATCTATGACAAACCCACAGGCAACATCATATTGAACTGGCAAAAACCAGAAGCATAACCATTAAGAAATGAAATAAGACAGTATTCCTCCTCTCATCATTCCTATTCAACACAGTACTGGACATGCTAGCCAGAGTAGCAGGCAAGAGAAAAGGCATTGCAATAGGAGGAAGATAACCAATCTCTCTTTGCTAACAATATGATTCTATACTTAGAAAACTCTAAGGACTCTGCCAAAAGGCTACTAGAACTGATAAACACTTTAAGCAAGATTTCAGGATACAAAAATCTATGTACAAAAATCACTAGCTTAATTTCTATATATCAATAACATTCAAACTGAGAGTCAAATCAAGAACATAATCCCATTTGTAGTAGCCACACACAAAAAATACCTAGGAATATATCTAACCAAGGAGGTGACAGATCTCTACAAGGAGAGCTATGAAACACTGCTAAACAAAATCATAGATGACACAAACAAATGAAAAAACATTACATGCTTATTAATTGGAAGAATCACATCATTAAAATGACCATTCTGCCCAAAGCAATTTACAGATTCAATGCTATTCCTATCAAACTACCAAAATGCCATTTTTCACAGAATTGGACAAAACCATGCTAAAATCCATACGGAACTAAAATAGAGCCCAAATAGCCATAAAAATCCTAAGCAAAAGACCAATGCCAGAGATATCACTTTACCTGACTTCAAACTATACTATACGGCAAGAGCAACCAAAACAGCATGGTTCTGGCACAAAAACAGATACCTAGACTAATGGACTAGAATAGAGAAACCAGAGAAGTAAAACCACACACCTCCAGGCATCTAAACTTCAATAAAGTTGACAAAAATAAGCAATGGGGAAAGGATTCTCTACTCAATAAATGGGTGCTAGGATAGCCAGTAAGCCGTATGCAGTAGAATGAAGCCGAACCTCTACCTTTCACCACATCCAAAAATTCACTCAAGATGGATTAAAGATTTAAATGTAAGACCTCAAGCTATAAGAATTCTGGAAAATATTCTAGACATTGGCCTCGGGAAAACAATTTATGACTAAGTCCTCAAAAGCAATTGCAACAACAAAAAAAAACTGACAAGGACCAATTAAATTAAAGTGCTTCTACACAGCAAAAGAAACTATCAACAGAGTAAACAGTCAAGTTACAGTATGTGAGGAAATATTTGCAAACTATGCATCCACAAAACTCTAATATCTATAACAAACTTAAACATTTGAACAAGCAAAAACTAATAACCCCACAAAAATGGGCAAAAGACATGAACTGCTCAAAAGAAGACACACAAGTGGCCAACAAACATATGAAAAAATGCTCCGCATCACTAATCATCAGAGAAATGCAAATCAAAACCAGTGAGATACCATCTCACATCAGTCAAAATGGCTATTATTAAAAAGATAAAAAACAGATGCTGGTGATACTGCAGAGAAAAGGGAATGCATATACACTGTTGGTGGGAATGTAAAGTAGTTCAGCCACTGTGGAAAGCTGTTTGAAGATTTCTCAAAGAACTTAAAATAGAACTAATATTCAGCAATCCCATTACTGGATAAACAGCCAAAATAAAATCATTCTACCCAAAAAGACCCATGCACTTGCATGTTCATCACAGAACTATACACAATAGCAAAACATAAAATCAACCTACATGTCTATCGGTGGTGGACTGGATAAAGAAAATACGGTACACAACATGGAATACTATGCAGTCATAAAACAAACAAAAACAAAATTATATCCATTGTCAGTTGCATGGACACAACCAGAGACCATTATTCTAAGCAAACTAACACAGGAACAGAAAACCAAATACTGCATGTTCTCACTTGAAAGAGAGAGCTAAATGTTGGGTACTCATAGACATAAAGGTGGCAACAAGACTCTGGGGACTACTAGAAGAGAGAGAGTCAAGTGCTGAAAAACTAAGTGCTGGGTACTATGTTCAGTATCTGGGTGACAGAATCATTTGTACCCTAAACCTCCACATCACCCAATGTATCCAGGAATGAAACCTGCACATGTACCATCAGAATCTAAAAGAAAAAGTTAAGGACTGGGCATAATGACTCATACCTGTAATCCCAGCACTTTGGGAGGCTGAGACGGACGGATCACTTGAGATCAGGAGTTCAAAATCAGTCTGGCCAACACGGTGAAACCCCATCTCTACTAAAAATACAAAAATTAGCCAGGCATGATGGCAAATGCCTATAATCTCAGCTACTCAGAAGGCTGAAGGTGAAGAATCACTTGAACCTGGGAGGTGGAGGTTGCAGTGAGCCAAGATCATATCACTGCATTCCAGCCTGGGCAACAGAGTGAGTGAGATTCCCAATGAATCAATGAATGAATCAATCAATCAATCAATCATTATAAATAAATAAATGTTAAAACAACATAAAATAAAAAGAAAGATCAAAGCATTTATAAGTCAATACCTAAATGCTAATATCTTCATTTTGTTTCCTTAAACCATTATGATGACCTTAAGCACCTCTTTTCATGAGAGTGTGTGTTCTAATCTTTTGTTCTACCTCTTTTTTTTATTGTCCTGTTTTTCTTTTTTCTTTTACTTTTTTTTAAGAGAAAAAAAGAGAAAGAAAAAGTGGGAGAGAGAACAGAATTCCTGCTCTATTGCCCAGGCTAGAATGCCATCTTAAAAAGGTATTAAAAACCTCTTTTATGTCGTCAATTATACTTAACAACAGAGACAGAAAGGAATACAGGAAGAAAATAACAAACAGTCAACCAATATTTCATTTAGGTCTGTGAGATACTATGTAAATACTAAAGAGTAATTGACTTTCTGTTATTTAGTCACTTTCAGAATGGGTGTATTATAAATTAACAATGCGATGTAATCTCCCGCCATTATTGTGCGGGAGTCCAAATCTCTTTGTAAGTCAATAAAAACTTGTCTTATGTATCTGGGTGCTCCTATATTAGGTACATATGTATTTATAATCATTAACTTATGTTGTTATGTTGATCCTTCTACCATTATGTAATGTTCTTCTTTGTTTCTTTTAGTCTTTATTACTATTAAAGTCTATTTTATCGGAGACAAGAGTTACAACTCCTGCTTTTTTTTTCTTTCCATTTAATTAGTAAATCTTCCTCCATCTGTTTATTTTACGTCTTTGTGTATTGTTGCAAGTTGGATCTGGATACTACGTATCAATGGATTTTAACTTTTTATTCAATTTGTCTGTCTGTGGTTTTGATTAGGGCATTATATCCATTTAAGTTTAGAATTAATATTTGTGAATTCGATATTGTAATTTAATGTTAACTTACTTTTTTGCCCATTAGTTGATGTAAATTCTTCATTATGGAGATACTCTTTACCTTTTGGTGAATTTTTGAGATAACTGACACTAGTTGTTCCTTTCTGTTTGTAGTGCTTCTTTCAGAAGATCTTGTAAAGCAGGCCTGGTGGTGATGAAATCTCTGAGTGCTTGCTTGTTCGTGAAAAATTTTATTTTTCCTTCATTTATAAAACTTAGCTTGGCAGAATATGTGATTCTGTGTTGAAAATTCTTTTCTTTAAGGATACTGAATATTGACCCCCACTCCCTTCTAGATTGTAGGGTTTCTGCTGAGAGGTCTGCTGTGAGTCTGATAGGCTTCCCTTTATAGGTAATCTGACCTTTCTCTCTAGCTGCCCTTAAAATTTTCTGCTTTATTTCAACCCTAGTAAATCTAGCAATTATATGTCTTGGAGTTAGTCTACTTGAGGAATATCTTTGTGGTGCTCTGTGGATTACCTGGAGTTGAGTATTGTCCTGCCTTACTAGGTTAGGAAAGTTTTCCTGAATAATACCCTGAAAAATATTTTCCGACTTAGATTCATTCTCTTCATGACATTCAGGTACACCGATCAATCATAAATTAGGTCTTTTCACATAGTCCCATATTTCCTGGAGACTTTGCTCATTCCTTTTTACTTTTTCTTCTCGAATCCTGTCTTCTCGTTTCATTTTATTAAGTAGGTCTTCGACCTCTGATATTCTTTCTTCTGCTTGATCAATTCGACTGTTAAAATCTGTGCATAAGTTCTCTTATTGTGTTCTTCAGTTCCAATAATTCCCTTGTATTCGTTTCTAAATTGTCTATTCTCATTAGGATTTCGTCAAACCTTTTTTCAAGGTTCTTAGTTTCTTTGCATTGGGCTAGAACATGTTCTTTTCACTCAAAAAAGTTCCTTATCATCCACCTTCTGAAGTCCATTTCTGTTAATGGAACGCACTTGTTCTCCATCAGGCCTTGTTCCTTTGATGGTGAAGAACTGTGATCCCCTGTAGAAGGAGAAGCATTCTACTTCTCGGCATTCTCAGCTGTTTTATGCTGGTTCCTTCCCGTCATTGTAATTTTATCCACCTGTTGTCTCTGTAATTACCTACTTTCAGTTTAGGTCTCTGAGTGGAAGTCCAACTTGTTGATTCCCAATGCCGAAATCCACTGCGCCAGCTAAAATCCACTGCGCCAGCTAAAATTGTGGCATTAAGATTCATGGTGCTTTTCTGCTCAGGGGATCTCTGGTATGGCTTCCCTCTTGAATCCTTATTTCAATCATGTAAATGGGCAACTCGCCTTTACCGGAGATCCAAAAGTGGATCAAAAGGGAAGCTGGTCCCGTTTACTCTGCACCGAGAACCGCCGCACTGAAGCGCCAGCAAAACCGCCACGCCAGCCACAAGAGTCGCGCTGGTGACCCGTGGGGCTTCTCTGCTGGGAATCCTAGTCTGTAAGCAACAAAAATTCTTCTAAAAACGTGGCGACCTCTCGTTCTGTGCGCTTTCTCTAGGAGCTACAATCCTGAGCTGCTTGTAGTCAGCCATCTTGGATCCTATTGTCCTGTTTTTCTTAGAAATTTACAGGCATTATTTAAATTTTCTGAATACCAGTCCTTTGTTTGATGTATGTATTGAGTCTTTAGACTGAAATATGTAATTTAGAATATTTACTCTCAGTTTGTGGCTTATTTTTCAACATTTTACTTAGTGGTTTCTTTCAAAGAGCAGATGTTTTAAATTTAGATAAAAATCAATTTATTTATTATGTTCTTATGCCATTTGTGTTATATGTGTCCTGTCTATCCCAAAAGTTGTAAATATACTTTTATATGTTCTTCTAGTAGCTTTATAGTGTTGGTTTTTAAAATTAGGTTTATAAAAAAAAATAAAAATAAAAAATAAAATTAGGTTTATAATCCATTTTGAAATAGTTTCTTCATATGATGTGCAGTACAAAGTTGGGATTCTTTTTTTCTAATAAATTTATCCAATTGCTTTGAAATAATTTCTTGAAAATATCTTCTTTTCTCACTGGAATTATCTTAGAACCTTATGTAAAAATCAACTGGCTATATATGTATAGGCTGATTCCTGGATTCTCTATTATATTCCACTGATGTATGTATCTGTTTGGGTTATTATAGGTCAGGTCATTTTTATTTCCACATAAATTTTAGACTCATAAATTTCCACAAAGTCTTTTAGGATTATGATTGAGATTGTGCTGAGTCTGTAGATCAATTTGGGGCAGAACTGACATTTTAACAATATTGAGTCTTCTTATCCATAGACATGATACATCACACCTAAAATTTATTTGGGTCTTCCTTAATTCTATTCAGCAATGATTTGTAGTTTTCAGTTCATATGCCTTTTACAATTTTTGTTAATTTTTTCTAGATTTCTTTTGCTTTGATAGTATTATAAATGATTTCTTCAAACTTCATTTTCTAACTTTGCTTTTGGCATCAATAATTATAATTGATTTTGTATGCTGACTTTTCAATTATGACCTTGCCAAATTCATGTGCTAATTTTAGAAGTTAGTCTTTAGATTGTTTAGGTTTTTCTAAATAAACAATGATGTTTTTATTCTTCTTCATTTCCAATCTGTGGGCCTTTTACCATTATTTCTTTAATTTTACAGACTACAGTCTCCAGCAAAAGGGAGAACAGAAGTGGTGGAAGGGAGCCTCTGGGCTTTGTCCCTAATCCTAGGAAAATCATTTAATAGTCCATCATCCTATATATTAGTTACAGGTCTTTCACACATTTCCTTTACAATGTTGAGGATGCTTCCATCTATTTTTAGTTTTCTGACAGTTTTGTGAAATTTTTTAAAAAATTAATAAATACAGTGAACTGTAGCAAGTGATTTTTTAATGTTACATTGGCTTTTCATTTTTGGACTAAATCCTATGTAACCATTATATTTTACCCTTTTATTCACTGTTAGTATAAAAATTAGCCAATAACTAAAATGTGCTAATGAATGAAACTATCTAGCATTGTGAAAATATTTTTGCTATAAAATTATTTTCCCTAATAGTTTGATAAAAATGTGGCACATATACACCATGGAATATTATGCAGCCATCAAAAACGATGAGTTTGTGTCCTTTGTAGGGACATGGATGAACCTGGAAACCATCATTCTCAGCAAACTGACACAAGAACACAAAATCAAACACTGCATGTTCTCACTCATAGGCGGGTGCTGAACAATGAGAACACATGGACACAGGGAGGGGAGCACTATACACTGGGGTCTGTTGGGGGGAAATAGGGGAGGGACAGTGGGGGGTGGGGAGTTGGGGGGAGATAGCATGGGGAGAAATGCCAGATATAGGTGAAGGGGAGGAAGGCAACAAATTACACTGCCACGTGTGTACCTATGCAAAAATATTGTATGTTCTTCACATGTACCCCAAAACCTAAAATGCAATAAAAAAAAATATTTTTGAAAGTTTAACATCTTTTAATCACATTTCAATAGATTACCAACTTCAAAAAATTATATTTAAAGTTAGATGATCAACTCCCTTTATGTCAGCAAATGTTTTAAGTCTCTAATTTTCTAAAAATTTTACTTGACTAAAATTGTATAATTGCTATAGCAAAAAATATCATCTTAATATTTCTTATTAGAGATTCAGAATTGATCCATTAAAAATACATATAGATGGATTAATTTACTTTTCCTACTTATGAATATATGTAATTTGGCAATTCATAATTTCAATCTTAAGTTTCCAAATTTACAAAATATAAGGATTAAATTACCTAATCTCTAAGAATTCATCCAGTCCATAGCTTATTCATCCCAAGTTACATTATTAACTTCCTAAGATAAGGTATTAAATGTTTTATCTAAAGTTTGAATAAATTTAGGCTGTTAATAATCTTAATAAAATCTATTTGTAAGAGTTTCCAAAGTACTTCCCAAGAACCTTTTAGGCATTTTTTGACTTTATTATATATGAAGTGGAAATTCACTATTATCTATTTCATCACATTGCTACCAGAAGCCAAAAAAAATCTTTAAGATCTAAAGGTTGTCATTTTAGCAACATACTCTTTAGTACAGGGGCATATTTTCTAATTTTTCAAAGAAATTAAAGATGTGGCTTTATAAAGATTAAAGAGTTTTGTGACATACTATGTCAACATTTGAGAAATATTTTTGAGTACCTACTATGTATAAACAAGGCATTGGGGATAGCAGTAATTTAAAAATAAATTACCTGCCCTCATAGAACAAGCAGTTTTGTAAAGAAGCTCTGATATACTTGACTCAGAGTAGAAATGTTGTAATAGTTGTCTCCATTGATTGCTATCCCTTCTTTTTTCTCCAAAGGATCAATCTCTACTATATCACTGCTCTCCTACTTCTTGATGAGAATTTTAGATGCACAGAATTAAAAATTTATAATCCATGGTTCATAATAAAATTTTATTGTTGTTTCATGCAATTGATCAATAAGGTATTTTTATTTTAAAAACCAATAAACACCATAGAGACAGAGCCCAACCAAACAATTAGAAAATTACCAATCAGTTATACCTACTTAAGTTTTTCACTATCCTAATCCATCTCGATGTCTCTCCATCAGAAGCAGCCATCCTTTAACTCTCTAATTTCTCCCATAGACTAATCTTGCCATCTCAGAATCATCAAAATGAGGCCTGCATCTCTGTATGCTGGATTGAAGGGTAGGGCTCTATCATCTTCATTTCTCTTCCCCCAGGGCCTAGCACTAGGCTAGCATGGAGTATGTGTTTAGTAAATCTTTGTTGAATGAAATCATCAAAGAATTCTTGGTTCTGTCATTCAGTCCTTGCAGACTTTGCCACTAGGTATTATATTAGCCCCTGCAAGAAATGTGCTCAATAAAATGAACCACCTGTGTACAGGCACAGCGGTTCAATGGACACAATGTTGGCTTTTTAAGAGGCTGGAATCTAAATTCCTATGTATATACAGCAATAAAGTATTTGCATAATTACTATAAAATATATTACAATATTATAATACAAGCAATGGGAATGTACTAACATCTGTATAGCAATAGAAACTCTGACTTAAAAAAATTAACAGTAACTTCCTTTGCATTTAATTATAGTTAATTTCAAGCATCACTGCTTCCATTACAAACAAACAAACAAACAAATAAATATACAGAAGATTACCAAGTCTCAGTAATGGAACTAAGTGTCTTCTGGCTTATTATTTATATTTAATTGAACTGGAACAATTTTTAAAAATGGCACCCTCCTAAATAAGTAGAACTGCCATGAAGAACAGTATTTTTTATCTGCACTGTGCTGAATTTTACTTTGCTCTTTAGTTCAATGTGATACTGCTAAGATACTCTCTGAAACTTTATTTAATCATAACCACGATTATACTTAATATCATACACCCCTTTCTTTGTTGGCTGCTGCACATACTGTACTGAAACTAAAAGCAATCTTGTTCCGGACCTGCAAAATCACCGTAGCCTCATTTTCCCTACTTAATGTACTCCAATCTACGCTTGGATGGTTAAAACAAAATTGAGTGTTACTATCACTACCTTGGTAAAGTATATATTTTTACTCAACTATTCACAGCTCAGTTGATTTGGTAGTGAAATGATGTAAGATATTTCCAATCTCTAGTTTACTTAGTGTAATACTTCAAACTTTAATCTGTTACCATTCAAAATAAAACATCTATATTATAACCCTTTCCTGAAAAACCTCTTTAATCTTTTACACATCTAGTAAATACAAAATAGTGCAAACCTATCATTCTTAGCAACTTTTCTTTGATTTCCCCACACTGTTCAAAGTCATGGAATCTTCTAGCCCTTGCTCATTCCCACTATTCTGAATATGGGGATAGTAAGAGGTAAGACCTCGAAAACAGCTTCATTCTATTCTGTCATGCACATGTCAGTATGTCTGTCATGTCCCATGCCCTGTACATGATGGGACCTGTACATATTTTATATGTACAAAGCAGGGCACATATGAAATAGATGAATCCCTTCTCCATTCAAAGACACTAAACATAGAAACATACAGATACACACACACACAAACACACACATACAAATATGAGTTTTATCTTTCCAATATAAAAATAGCTTATTTGGATTAAAAATATAAATTTTTGTGATAACTGTCAATCTAATTCCTTATAATTAAGCCACTCAATTCCTTAATCTGGCAATTATTATATCCCATCTATTATCTTAGGAATACTCACACAGAGAGGGGAAGCAAGCAATAACTAATGGATATATTAAAATACTACAGCATTTTGCATTGGGGCTGAGCAGGTACAGGGATCCTAAGATCAAAAGAGCATTGACTCATAGCAGCCCATCAATAGTCAGACAACATGGTAAGGACAGCATTGAACATACACAAGGTTAAACTTAGAGACTTCGCTGTGAATCATATAAAGTTTTAAGTAACAGCACCTAATCAGATGTTCCTGGTTAATGTGATTCCTCTCTGTAATCTGCTTAATGAGATGCAACAAAAGTACCAGAACTATGCAGAACTACGAATTAAGGGTTGCCTGAATCATGTACACCAAATGCTGGCTGAAAATGTTATTTTACTTACATAACCTCTGTATCACCATGAAGTGACCATAGCAGTCTTTGTTACTTCTGCCCTCTAGGGAACCAGACACAGAGACAAAGGACAAGCTACTTGGAATTTGTCAGTTGGAGGCAATGAGATTTAAGGCTTCCACAATTTAAACCCTCAGGATTTATGTCTTATCCCAAGTAATGAACTCAACAGAATTTCATTATTCTTAATAGTTTCTGTACTTAATCTACACATCTCTTACATTGTTATGTAAAGCAATAAAAGAAAAAAATTGGGATAAATTCCAAGGCAACTAAGGATGAAATTTGTGTGAACTTGAGCACTCCGATAACACGCCTCAGAAGACAATTTTTCTCTCAAATTAGTTTTTTCTTGGCTTCCATTTAATGGTTCCAGAATTTTCACATTTTCTGGTCTGTAGATTACTTGAGATGAAGGTATCAAGCTTTCTCATTCTTAAAAAAACATGTCCCTTGTAGCTATTTGGTCCTCTTGCTTTTTAGCCTGCCTGCTAAAGGAAGGAGCATGCATAGCAGAATGTTATAGTTTAGTGCTAACAGAAAATTCTTTTCTGGCTCACAAGATTGGTAGAAGAATAAATGGGAAAACTCTTGCTTTTGAAGTCCTGTTGTATTTGATTTGCTATGCCTTGAAACACTTCAGAGATTCCTATTTATGATTTAAAGAATGACTAGACTAGTGTAAGGAGATGTTAGCAAGGCAGACATTGCATTTGATAAATACCCCATGAAGGATCCTACTCTTGCTCAGGGGTGAAAAGGGTGGTGTTTTCTTGTTTTTTTCTTTGGCAAAGACTTGCTCAAATTCTTGATCAAATTCCTTCAGGGTTAGTCTATATGTTTAAATGGTAAGAACTGTATTGCCTTTCCCAGATGTAAAGTTGTCGACAGTGGTTGATCTTTCAATTCTTAATAGAATTGCAGATGCCTCTTGCTGAATAGAGCTGAATGCATAACACAGCAACCTATGTGTAATCTCTAAGATATCCTATTCACTTAGTCATCAAAATGTGTCCTATATGCAATATAACTGATTTCTCCAAGGTAATATTGTAATACGAATTACCATATTAGAGAGGCTATTCTCTTGTATCTCTATCCAGTAGAGAATTTTGGGGAATGTTGAACAGTTTCCCTAAGATAATCCAATGCTAAGCAATGGGTCATCCATTACATCCTCACTGAAACGATCTAGCTGAACTCAGAGTACTAAATTTTGCTTCTATTGCTTAGGGGGAAAAACTGTTAAGTTATATTATTTTAGAATTCTCTTGAAATTATAGTTTTTTCTTTTGATTTTTTCCCCAGGCTTATTGGAGGAAGTAATACGTGCCATTAACTTAAATTTAGATTTGTAAATACATGACTTGTTGGAAATCTTTCAAAAAATGTATACGTCTGTCCTTCTTGATCAAGATATTCTAAACTCAGTGTGATTAATAGTCTGTTACATCCATGGCCTTCAATGAACCATAACTCCTATGATTTATGCCCTTGTGTAGTCTTCCCATTTGGATTTGGACCTGCCTGTGACTAGTTTTAACCAGTTGAATGTGGTGAATGTGACACTGTGCCATTTCCATGCCTCAGACTTCAGAAGGCTTGGCATCTTCTGTCTCTTCTCTAGAGGAAGCCAGATGCCCTGTCAGAAGTCCAGTTGCCTCGAGTCTCATGGAGAGCTCCAGGAGGACGAGGAGGTCTGAAGTCCCTGGCTGACAGCCCAAGACGAGCTTCTAGGCAATGCCAAAGTCAACTTGCCAGACATATATATGTGTGAATTACCTTATGAGTAGATCCTCCAGCCCATCTGAGCTGAGCCAGCTGAACATTCCATGAAGCGGAGATGAGCTACCTGCTAGTGCCCTGCCCAAGTTGCAGACAAATGAGAAAATAATGAGACTGTTGTTCCAGGTGTCTATGTTTTTGGGATAACAGACAACTGAAACACTGTACTCGATCTCTGTTTAATGACTCGTGGTTATCATGTTTTGATGAACCCAACAGATATCAGAAGATGTGGGTTCACCATTCATAACTGGGTTGCTTGGCTATTGGTATTCCCAATTTTCCCATGTACAAATCCTGACAATCCCACAGGGTTGTTGTACAGATCAAATGATACAAAACACATTACTGTGCTTTCAAAACTATTCTACATATATAAGCCTATTCACTGTTAGCGTATTTTCCTTAACTCCAGATGCTAATTTCTTATCTATTACTACCTATATAAAAGAAAAGTTTTGGAGTCAAAGAGGTAACTTAATTTTTTCATCAATATGCTTGATTTTCTATATAATTTTAAGTTGGTAAGTCACAGTCACCAACAGTTTAATACTTCATAAACAAGGTGTTGCTATACTTTTACACATACTAGGTCAACTTTAATTTTAGAGAATAAATTACAAGTATTCAAAATTAATAGTCTCGCAAAACTTCTTTCAAACTTTACAGTGCATCTTTGATAACACGTTTCCTAATACTGTTCTCTGCAAGCAATTCTGCCGTCTTCATTCTGATGTCTTCCAAAATGCTAGACAAAATGAGCACACGTATAGCCTTTGGCCAGTCATTTAATCATTCGGAGATTCAGTTTCCTTCTATATAAATTAAGGACAATTATTTCTGCCCTGCTATCTTGTATAAGTACTTGTTAGAGTTACTATAGAGGCATTCAATAATTATTGTCATTATTATCATCCTGATTTCTTGTATGTGCTGTGTCAGTAGGTGTGTCTTCATTTTTATGGTTTAAAGATTTTTAGGACCATCTTTTTCATATCCCCACTCAGAAGAAATAAATTGGCAGAAAACAAAAAAATCAAAAATAGCAAAAACAGGGCACAATTCCTCCCCCCATCCCGGTAATTTGGCAAAGGGCATTTTGCATGCACATTTGTGTGGTGTGTGTGTGTATTTATAACTGTATTATGCATATGCACTCCCTAAGAAAAGATATGATCTTCCTTTTGGCATCTTGCAAACTCGGGGTGATTAAGGAAAATATCATGTGACAGCAGAAGCAGCAGAAGCACAAGAGAAGACATACTAGAGCCAGTCTCTCTGATCCTTTCAAAGTGGAATAAGCTCTTCATATTTTAGTGAGAATAAATGAAACATAACCTGCAGTGTTATGCCTGGTTTTAAAAGCCAGGTTTTCAGGCAGCTTTACCAAATGCTCCAAACTCAAAGGGCAGGAAGAACATAATTCTTTCTGATCTCTTCCCACTCTGAGACTGTTCTCAGACTTCAGTTTCTAATCTATGAAGAGAGGTGGGCAAAGAGCCTAAATGCAAGTCTCTAGTTCCGTATCCTTGACTGTAATTCATTTTGTGAAACCCAGGAAACTACGTGTAGTCAAAAAAATTCTCAAACTGTTCTGGAGTCTGTTGGTGACCTAATATCACAAATCAGAAAATGCAATGCCTAATAGAAAAGTGGATTCTTACAGGACATATTTTCATTATTATTGCTGTTACCTTTCAAACACTTAACAAGTCCAGGGAAAATGTCCACCTACCAATGAGTCATTTATAAGAAGCACTTTAAGGCCTTCTATTTTGTTTATTGAGACAATATTTAACACTCCCAGAGATAACAGTGGGTTTTAGGAGGATCTCATGTATATTTTGATTCTATGTAGTCCTGCAATATACATGGTATGCAAACCTGAAAGGACAAAGAAAAAGAAGAAATGAGTTCATGTCAATACTTTATATTTAGCATTTGTGTGTGTGTGTATATACATATATATATACACATATATACACATATATATACATATATGTGTATATATACATATGTGTGTATATATATGTATATGTATGTATGTATATGTATGTGTATATATATATATATATATATATATATATATATATGAAAACAGTAAGAGGACACCTTGCTATAAGTGATTTTGTGTCTTTGGGCTCATGCAAACTATGTTTAGCATCACTCCCAGTAATCTTGATATACGTGTGCAGAATGGTAGAAGTGCTTAAAGTTGTTTTCTTTTGTTTTTTTGAGATGGAGTGTCACTCTGTTGACCAGGCTGCAGTGCAGTGGCACAATCTCAGCTCACTGCAACCTCCACCTCCTGGGTTCAAGTGATTCTTCTGCCTCAACCTCCTGAGTAGCTGGGATTATAGGTACCAGCTAACATGCCTGGCTAATTTTTATTGTCTGTTTTTAGTAGAGATGGGGTTTCACCATGTTGGCCAGGCTGGTCTCAAACTCCTGATCTTAAGTGATCTTCCTCCCTCAGCTTCCCAAAGTGTTGGGATTACAGGCAGGAGCCATTGAGACCAGCCTGTTACGTTTTCATAGCAGGCAACATGATGGATGCAGTGTTTATTGTCTCACTGAAAAAAACTGTTTTGAGAATTTCTGCTACTTACTAAGATGCTGGGAATCAGAGATGGAAATCCTGCCCTCAAAAACTAAGAAAAACAAGTCAAGGAAACAAAAACATGGCAAAAGTAAGTGATGGGCCATAGAGAGTGGAGAAAATGGTTTCAAGAGCATGGGTGGAAAAAGGTACCTTAATTCGGTTCCACAGCTGCTTAAGTTCCTCTGGTGAGCCACATACTGGGCACATAAAAATTAGTATGGCACAGGCAAGGAGGTGGGGCACTCCTTGTGAAACAACAGAAAATGAGGTAGGAATGTGTCCAACTTGAGATGTACTGGAGGATTTACCAGGTAAAGTGTGGGGCTTGAAAGGAGAGAAGAAGGAATCAAAAGTTGAGAAAATGTATGATCAATGATACCTTTTTTGGGTGTGAATCTAGAGGCAAGCCAGCTTCTAATAACAAGGGTGACTGAGATAGGGCTTGAGGGAAGAAAAGAAAATGAGGCAAGTGTGAAAGTGAAACAATTAGAAATGAGTAAAATAATTATCACAAAATATTAAGGGCCCCACTAACAAATGAACAGGATACATTTTAGAGGCAGGTGTCAAAAATCTTTGTGAATGCTGCTGGTTGCAGTGACAGAGTTAAAGTTGGCATACTAGATAAGAAAGCAAAGCCATAGGCTGGGTGTGGTGGCTCACACCTATAATCCCAACACTTTGGGAGTCCGAGGTGGGTGGATTACATGAGGTCGGGAGTTTGAGACCAACCTGGCCAATATGGCGAACCCCATCTCTACTAAAAATACAAAAATTAGCCGGGCATGGTGGCACATACCTCAGCCTCCAAGCTACTCAGGAGGATGAGACAGGAGAATTGCTTGAACATGTATGGCAGAGGTTGCAGTGGGCCGAGATCACATCACTGGACTCCAGCCTGGGTGACAGAGGACTCCATCTCAAAAAACAAAAACAAAAACAAAAAAACAGTCTTTGTGAATGCCGCCTTCTTTGCAGGCAAGAACCATGCCTTATTCATCTTGATATGATTAAGAAACATTTCAAACTTTGCACACAATACCCATTTTGCTCAGAGCACCATTTTATTAAGAAGAAAGTGAAAAAGGAGAGAAGAGAGAAAAAAAAAATTAAGAAACAGAAGGTCCTCAAGAAAGGGAAATATCAAAAGACAGTTAAGTGAGGCCCAGAAGGAAAAGGGTTGACTAAAGAAAGAGACAAAGGAGACATGGATGAAAGAATGGGGATGAGTATAAATGAACCTGAAAAAATAAAAAAATGAAACTGTGAGTAAGTAGTTCAAATAATGAATCAAAAGAGAATCTCATCCTTTAGACTTGGGAAAAATGCTCTTATTAAAACAGGAAAGTTAGAAAAGGACGGGAACAAAGGGTAAGATAATAAAATGAAAATGAAAGGTAATATCTCAGAGTGACAAGACATAAATGTGTAGAAAGGCAGAAATGAGGAAAGTGAATAAAAGCTAGCATAGCAAAAGTGGCGAATGTATAGATATATTTCATGTCACTAATTATATTCCAGTCATATATATATGTTCTGGGGTACATGTGCAGAACATGCAGGATTGTTGCATAGGTACATACATGGCAATGTGGTTTGCTGCCTCCATTCCCATCACCTATATCTGGCATTTCTCTCCATGTTATCCCTCCCCAACTGCCTACCCCACACTGTCCCTCCCCTAGTCCCCCTCACAGACCTAAGTGTGTGATGCTCTCCTCCCTGTGTCCATGTGTTCTCATTGTTCAACACCTGCCTATGAGTGAGAACATGCGGTGTTTGATTTTCTGTTGTGTCAGTTTGCTGAGAATGATGGTTTCCAGGTTCATCCATGTCCCTATAAAGGACACAAACTCATCAGTTTTTACGGCTGCACAGTATTCCATGGTGCATATGTGCCACATTTTCCCTGTTCAGTCTATCATCGATGAGCATTTGGATTGGTTCCAAGTCTTTGCTATCGTAAACAGTGCTTCAGTGAACATACGTGTTCCTGTGTCCTTAAAATAGAACAATTTATAATCCTTTGTATATACTCAGTAATGGGATTGCTGGGTCAAATGGAAATTCTATTTCTAGATCCTTGAGGAATTGCCACACTGTCTTCCACAATGGTTGAACTAATTTACACTCCTACCAACAGTGTAAAAGTGTTCCTATTTCTCCACATCCTCTCCAGCATCTGTTGTCTCCAGATATTTTAAGGATCACCATTCTAACTGGCATGAAATGGTATCTCAATGTATTTTTGATTTGCGTTTCTCTAATGACAAGTGATGATGAGCACTTTCTCATATGTTTGTTGGCCTCATATATGTCTTCTTTTGAAAAGTGTCTGTTCATATCCTTTGCCCACTTTTGAATGGGTTTGTTTGGTTTCTTGTAAATCTGTTTTAGTTCTTTGTAGATTTTGGATATTTTAGTCCTTTGTCAGATGAGTAGATTGCAAAAATTTATTCCCATTCTGTTAATTGCTGGTTCACCCTAATGATTGTTTCTTTTGCTGTGCAGAAGCTTCTTTTGCTGTGTAGAAGCTCTGGAGTTTAATTAGATCCCATTTGTCTATTTTGGCTTTTGTTGCCAATGCTTTTGGTGTTTTAGTCATGAAATCCTTGCCTATGCCTATGTCCTGAATGGTTTTGCCTAGGTTTTCTTCCAGGGTTTTTATCATGTTAGGTCTTATGTTTAAGTCTTTAACCCATCTGGAGTTAATTTTAATGTAAGGTGTCAGGAAGGGGTCTAGTTTCTGCTTTCTGTACATTGCTAGCCAGTTTTCCCAATACCATTTATTAAACAGGGAATCCTTTCCCCATTGCTTGTATTTGTCAGGTTTGTCAAAGATCAGATGGCTGTAGATGTGTGGCATTGCCCCCGAGGCCTCTGTTCTGTTCCATTGATCTGTATCTCTGTTTTGGTACCAGTACCATGCTGTTTTGATTACTGTAGATTTGTAGTATAGTTTGAAGTCAGGTAGCATGATGCTTCCAGCTTTGTTCTTTTTGCTTAGAATTGACTTGCCTTTGTGGGCTCTCTTTTGGTTCCACATGAAGTTTAAGGTGTTTTTTTCCAGTTTTGTGAAGAAGGTCATTGGTAGCTTGATGGGGATAGCATTGAATATATAAATTACTTTGGGCAGTATGGCCATTTTCACAATATTGATTCTTCCTAACCATGAGCATGGAATGTTTCTCCATCTGTTTGTGTCCTCTCATTTTGTTAAGCAGTGGTTTGTAGTTCTCCTTGAAGAGGTCCTTTATATTCTTTGTTAGTTGTATTCCTAGGTATTTTATTCTCTTTGTAGCAGTTGTGAATGGGAGTTCATTTTTGATTTGGCTCTAAGACTGTTATTGGTGTATTGGAATGCCTGTGGTTTTTGCACATTGATTTTGTATCCTGAGACTTTGCTGAAATTGCTTATCAGTTTAAGGAGATTTTGGACTGAGACGATAGGGTCTTCTAAATATACAATTATGTCATCTGCAAATAGAGACAATTTGACTTCCTCCTTTCCTAATTGAATACCCTTTATTTCTTTTTCTTGCCTGATTGCTCGGGCTAGAACTTCCAATTCTATATTGAAGAGGAGTAGTGAGAGAGGGCATCCTTGTCTAGTGCCAGATTTCAAAGGGAATGCTTCCAGTTTTTGCCCATTCTGTATGATACTGGCTGTTGGTTTGTCATAAATAGCTTTTATTATTTTGAGATACATTCTGTTGATACCTAGTTTATTGAGAGTTTTTAACATAAAGGGCTGTTGAATTTTGTCAAAGGCCTTCTCTGCATCTGTTGAGATAATCATGTGGTTCTTGTCTTTGGTTCGGTTTATGTGGTGAATTACGTTTATAGACTGGCATATGTTGAACCAGCCTTGCATCCCCGGGATGAAGCCTACTTGATCGTGATGGATAAGCTTTTTGATGTGCTGTTGCAATTGGTTTGCCAGTATTTTATTGAAGATTTTTGCTTCTATGTTCATCATGGATATTGGCATGAAGTTTTCTTTTCTTGTTGAGTCTCTGCCGGGTTTTGGTATCAAGATGACACTGGTCTCACAGAAAAATTTGGGGAGGATTCCCTCTTTTTGGATTGTTTGGAATAGTTTCAGAAGGAGTGGTACCAGCTCCTCTTTGTATGTCTTGTAGAACTTGGCTGTGAACCCATCTGGATCTGGGCTTTTATTGATTGGTAGGCTATTAATTGCTGCCTAAACTTCAGCCCTTGTGATTGGTCTATTCAAGGTTTCAGCTTCTTCCCGGTTTAGGCGTGGTAGGGTGCAAGTTATCCATTTCTTCCAGGTTTACTGGTTTATGTGCATAGAGTTGTTTGTAGTAATCTCTGATAGTGGTTTGTATTTCTGTGGAATCTGTGACGATATCCCCTTTATTGTTTTTTATTGCATCTATTTGATTCTTTTCTCTTTTCTTTTTTATTAATCTGGCTAGTGGCCTATTTTGTTGATCTTTTCAAAAAACCAGCTCCTGGATTTATTGATTTTTTGAAGGGTTTTTTGTGTCTCTCTCCTTCAGTTCTGCTCTGATCTTAGTTATTTCTTGTCTTCTGCTAGCTTTTGAGTTCTTTTATCTTGCTCCTCTAGTTCTTTCAATTTTGACTATAGGGTGTCTCTCCACGTCCAGTATTAGACAGATCAACAAGACAGAAAATTAACAAGGATATCCAGGACTTGAAATCAGACCTCGACCAAGCAAACCTAATAGACATTTACAGAACTCTCAACCCCAAATCCATAGAATATACATTCTTCTCAGCACCACTCCTACTCTAAAATTGACTACATAATTCGAAGTAAATCATTCCTCAGTAAATGCAAAAGAATGGAAATCATAACAAACAGTCTTTCAGACCATAGTGCAATCAAATTAGAACTCAGAGTTCAGACAGTAACTCAGAACCACACAACTTCATGGAAGCTGAACAACTGGCTCTTGAATGTTGAATGTTCATTGAATAAACAATGAAACGAAGGCAGAAATAAAGACGTTACGAAGACACAAGGTACCAGAATCTCTGGGACACATTTAAAGCAGTGTCTAGAGGAAAATTTATAGCAATAAATGCCCACATGAGAAGGAAAGATCCACTCATATTTTGATATATTACCCTATCTTGTCTGTCATGCAATGTGCAAAGAGTTTTTAAAGTCGTAAGTAGAAAAACAATTTTGGAGGGAAGAATTTGCAAAATATTATATATCTTTGAATATTTATTTTTTTAAAAAATCTCTGCTACAGTGACAGGTAAATTTCTTGGAATCCAAGACTCTGATTTTGTTTTGTTTTGTTTTGTTTTTTGAGATGGAGTCTTGCTCTGTCACCCAGGCTGAAGTGCAATGGCATGATCTTGGCTTACTGCAACCTCCACCTCCTGGGTTCAAGTGATTCTCCTGCCTCAGTCTCCTGAGTAGCTGGGACTATAGCTTCCACCAACACATCCAGCTAATTTTTGTATTTTTTAGGAGAGACGGGGTTTCACCATGTTGGCCAGGCTGATCTTGAACTCTTGACCTCATGTGATTCACCCATTTTGGTCTCCCAAAGTGCTGGGTTTACAGGCATGAACCACCGTGCCCAGCCCATAACTGTGATTTTGGACAAAGAAGGTTTCACAAAGAAAAACAAGAGAGATAAAGAAGGAAACAGGAATAAGTGTGATTGGTGTCAGCTGTCAGCATGTTGACAAGAAGGAAACAGATGAACAACCACTCAGAATGCTAAGCAGTAAGTTGTTCTGACAAAGGAAAAGCTGAGATTTTTTTTTTCCTATTTGTCCTTTTGGATTTTTATTCATTATTACAATCTGCTGTGCATATGGAAGCAATGCAATTGCCAGTACTCTAAATAACACCTGACTTTAATCTTCATTCTGTTTGCATCTTGTGGTTTCTAAAATATTGTGCATTGTCAGCTTTTGCTGGATCTCCTAATTGTATAATTAAGGAGAGATGATTTATTGAGAATTTTCTTGCATTCTTATGATACAACTGGCCATATACTCTCCACCATATGTGACACCTCTGTGTATGCAGATCAATGGTTCTCAAACTTAAATATGCACAGTATCACAAGGAGGGCTTCTTAGAATATGTTTGCTGGATTCCACTGCTGGGTATATATCCAAAAAACAGGGAGGGAAATCAGTGTATCAAAGAGATATCTGAACCCCCATGTTTACTGAAGCACTATTCACAATAGCCAAGATACGAAATCAACCTAAGTGTCCATCAATGGATGAATAAAGAAAATTGACATATATACATAATGGAATATTATTCAGTCACCATAAAAGAATGAAATTCTGTGACTTTCAGCAAGATGCTGTGGACTCGAAGCCATTATGTTAAGTGAAATAGCCAGGTACAGAAAGACAATGATTACATGTTCTCATTCATGTGGTAGCTAATAAAGTGGAGATCATGAAGGTAGAAGTTACCAGAGGCTGAAGAGGGAAGGGACGAAGGATGAACAGAGCTGGTTAAGGAGTACAAAAGTACAATTAGATAGAAGGAATATGTTCTACTATTTGATAGTAAAGTAGGGAAATTACAGTTAACAATTTATTATATATTTCAAAATAGAAGAGAAGAACTATAATGTTCCTAACATAAAAAAAAAGATAAACATTTGAGGTGATGGATATCCCAATTACCCAGTTTTGATCATTACATATTGTATATAGGTATCAAATTATCACATGTACCCCCAAAATATGTACAATTATTATATATCAATAAAAATATATTTTAAAAGATGATTGCTGGGCCTCACTTGGAGTTTCTGACTTGGTAAGTCTGAAGTGAGGCCCAGGAATCTGCATTTCTGAAAAGTTTCAAAGTGATACTGATGGTACTGGTCTGCAGACTACATTTTGGAAATCAGTGATGCAGATTGCTCCTACTGACTACACGCTCTCAAGGACTTTGTTGTGTTTTTACAACAAAGTAAGTGAACTAAGGGTTCCTTGATCAACAATGATGTTCTCTGCTCACATTATTAATTTGAAACAATGTTTAAAATATTCCCCACTACTCTCAGTCACAAAAATATGTAGTTGCTTACTACATACTTGGTTGTATCTGGCAGAATATAACAGTTCCTAATCTACAGATTACTCATGTCGAAATATGCATATAAAAATTCAAAGTATATAAATATCAACAGTTTACATGTCACAATACATTTTCCCATATATAATACTCTGATTTTATAATTGATTTTGACTTGAAAAACTTTTAAAAATTAAATATGAATCACAGTCTGGATGTTTTCAATCATGATTTTCTATTATCTACAATTATGAGAAAAGCAGATACACATGGTACAAGGAGAATGTCAATGGAATCTATCATAAAAATTTGAAAGAGAATTTTGTGGTTTTCATGGCAGTACTTGTTTTATCTTAATTTATTTCAAAATGTAGGGCTTTATTTTTTCATAATAACATGTAATAACACTACTTCTTATAGTTTCCAGCTGTGGTAGGGGTTGCTTCTTTCTTGACCACTGAAAATTAGTTTTCTTGGTGTAATTAGACAAATGTTGCAGTTAAAAAACAAAGATGAAGGGCGAAGCCTGTATAAATCAATAACTGTATTTCCAAAGATGAATTTAACCAAACTCTTTGGGAACTGTGCAGATGGTATTCTTGAATGGGCAAATTAAAAAGGTGCTAGGTGTTCAAACTTGGATTAAAATTTTCATGGTCAGCCAGGAGGAGGCCCTATTGGCAGAGGGCAGCTTAGTCCCTGTCCATAGGTAGTACTGTGATGTTCTCAAAATGTGATCTGTGGATATCCTGCATTAGAATCACCTAGAATATATGTAAAAAATGTGTATACATAAGCCACAGTGTATCAGGAATGGACATTGATAAACTGTACTTAGAGGTTTACACCCTAAAATTTTAGAATTACTGCAGTTGTGGGTTATGGCAGAGATTTACTGTGGGTGTTACAGAAGGGAGTAGTATGTAGCTAGTATTTTGCATTTTGGGAGTGTGTTAAACACCGATTAGATTCAGTAGATTGAGGATGTGCTTTGATATATTATAAAATCTGTTATGCGGACTCCGTGTACACTCAAAGAAGACACTAATGGCAATGACAACAAAATTTTAGAGCTTTTTTTTTAATTTATAAGGATAATATTTTTAACAGGTATTTTCATGTAATATATGGATTATACATAATATGACTGTTGCTTTAAAAAATAACTTTTGCCTTACATTTTTAACAAGAATTATAGCCTCTAATTTACTGCTAGAAGTTAGCAACCTATATAGGTAAAATTTAGTAAAATCCTATCATATTACATTGTACAGTGTTAATAATTCCAATATAGTGTGTAGTTTACAGTGTTAATTCAAATATCATATTTAAATAAAGGATCCTTAATGTCATATAATTTAATGAGTACAAGATTTGACAATTTCAAATTGAACCCTGTTTGAAATAGTCGTTATTACTAAAAGAAGTTCATTAATAATAGAAGATCACAAACATGCTCAACAAAATTGGATAGATGTTGTTAGCTTTATTCATACACAGAAAATTGCAATGAAAAGTGTGTAGCTGTCTCCAACAAGACAAAACAAGATCTATCAAGTAGAATGTGCCTGATATTTTACCATTACGCCATCCTAATCTGCCCATGCGCCTGTAATCAACAGCCCATAAAAGTATATCCCAAACTCAATGCCATTCATTGAAATCACCCAGAAGTCTTCTTTCTTCACTCCTTTTAAAACTACACTTGCTCCTCACACATGCTTCCACCTCTAGGACTTTGGGTTTATGGACTTATCTTTGTTTTTCTGCCTTGAGCCTGGTTCTTTCTAATGTAATTGGCTCAGACTCCATTTCTGGCCATCTGAACTCGTTTCTAAGCATTAAACCAAGTGATCAACACATCTATAGGTTTGCTCCATCCCTTGCAAAAAGAAGTAGGTAGTAACTTTGACATAAAATAATTAGAGTGGGCTTTTTATAAACTGGCATTTGTATTTTAAATCCTATCCAAAATACTCAAATTGTGAAGATATAGTCAAATAAGAGAAAACAGAAATTAACTGTAACTCACATTCAAAATGCTCTTAGTTTTATATGCTATGATTTTTGCAAATGCTAAAAGTTAATCCTGAATTCAAATTTGTTTATAGTGTTACCTATCATTTATATTGCAGTTTAAAAAGATGAATGTGCAATGTTTTATTAAAAAGCTATGAACTGTGTCCAAACAGATATAAAGAAATGTTGAAATAGGTTCCATGAGGAGAATGCATGGCTTTTATTTTCCAAATAGCAACTTCAATAAATTAAAGTGCTCAATATTGTACCAGCCAGTGTCAGAAATGAATAGTGAACTTGCCAGCAGAAATGTTTTCAATTTCTTAAGCACCATATTGGTCCCTGACAGAATAGATTGGCTTTTTGACACAAAGTTATAGTGGCAGGGATTTTAAAAAGAGGAAGAAAATTCCTCTTTAACAAAGTACCCAAGTGACGAACTATATCCAAATGTAACTCAGTATATCAAAAATTCTGTTTTGAATTGGAGCTAAGACAAATATCAGTACAACAAAATTTTGGCATTTTTGGTGGTAATAACTGAAACATTTAAATTATCTTCTAAAGAAAGAATTTTTAAAATTAAATATTTGTTAAATGAATTATTTGTTAAAATTAAATATTTAATTTTTAAAAATTAATTAAATATTTGTTGTTTTTTTAACTACATATTTTTTTTTCTCCTGGATTTGCAATATGGATTAATTACACATTCTGACCTGTTCTACTTCAAAAACATTTTTATTGTAAGATAAATGCAGGTTAACTGGAGAAAACTTGGAAGATACAAAAAATTTCTCAACATAAACCTAAAACTATATACCTAAAATGGTATTACACATAAATATTGTTATGTATTATACACTTTTTACATAACTTGTCTGCAATGCAAACAAGTTCTACAAAGCACTAGACGAGTAATTCTGGGCAGGGCACAGTAGCTCCTGCCTGTAATCCCAGCACTTTCGGAGGCCAAGGCAGGTAGATTCCTGAGGTCAAGAGTTCGAGACCAGCCTGGCCAACATGGTGAAACCCTGTCTTTACTAAAAATACAAAAGAAATTAACCTGGCGTGGTGGTATGTGCCTGTACTCCCAGATACTAGGGAGGTTGTGGCAGGAAAATCACTGGAACCAGGGAGGCAGAGGTTGCAGTGAGCCGAGGTTGTACCATTACACTCCAGCCTGGGTGACAGAGCGAGATTCCATCTCAAAAAGAAGAAAAGTAATTCTGCATAAATCTATATTCACATGTATATGTGTGCTGTCACACATACCTACACATATATATATACATATACATACAAACTGGGAAAATCACTTGCAACAGTCATGTTAAAAATAAGGTTAATGATTTGTCTTATATACATATTTGTCTTATATACACATATATGTATATACACACGTATATATACACATATGTATATGTGTGGATATATATACAAACTGGGAAAATCATTTGCAACAGTCATGTTAAAAATAAGTTTAATGATTTGTCTATTAAAAAATACATTTTTACAATTTCCTCATTTACACTTAAATTATTGACCAATTTGAGAGTTGTTTTCTGGCTTTATATGAAGCAAGATGCCACCCTAATGATGCTTGACTCAATTTTTAATTTGAAAACTAACAATATGTTGCTGTCTAAATATATACATATTTAATATACATTTAATGACTATATGTGTGTATATATATCTATATTAGATTTTATTAAAACCAACTTTTAGCCTTTACCTTGAAGCCAAGGTGGACCAAATCTTTTTGAAAATTCTTAAGTTCTGGAATATATTAAATAAAATATAATTCTTTTAATTACCAAAAACTTCATCTTACAAAAGGATTTGCAACTAGCTTTATTTAAATATCAAACTCCTACTAGTATGCAGTGTTTGTTTATATACCATAATCTTTTCACAGTGTTGCAGAAATTCAAAATTAGTATAATAGAAGCAAGTGATGAAATTTAGCAAAATTATATTTATACATTTTTGTCTACTATGAAAAACAGTATGCCTTCTGCTACAGTTTCAAGACAACAATACTCACAAAAATCAAATAAATACATCACTCTAATCTGCATCTTCATCCAGACCTCATTCTTCAAATTATGACCCAGGGCATATATATGTATTTAGAATCTATTATATTTTCATCAGTTGGTATATTCAGTATGAAAATAAGGTTTAGTTGCTGAGATGCATGCAAAATATCTCCATTTCAGACATTGCTGTTCATACTGTATCAGAAATTAAATATCAACCTACCACCTAATCAAGAGCAGTTCCTACAGTGAGCAGAGGAGGTAAGTTAGGGTATTAACTCTCATGCCAGAGATTTAACCAATCTTGGTCTTCACACTCTACCATTAGTACTTAACTTCTCATTTTCCTTGAAGAACTTGATACACTCAGCTATAAGAACTTGATACACTATAAACATTACTGTGGAACTAGGAAATGGGGTACTGTATGAATCATCTTTGGTACCAGGGTTTGATCTCTTTCTTCCATATTGAAAACAAAAATACTATCCTATCCTTATCACCCTTGTAATGACTCAGTATACTTTCCATTAATTTTCCTTTTTGAAGAAATAAAAGCTGTGAATGTTAATTTTTCTACATTTTATTTAAAATGCACATTACTGATATTTGGTATTAAATGCAAATGTTCAAAGTAATCACACACATTTTAAACTTAGTGGTTGTAAAAATTGGTCATCTGGTCTAAGAAAAACAATAGATTTTTTAAAAAGTCATAATTTTAAAAAGTATTCTGAATTTCAGAAATATAAAAAACATAGGACAGGAAGTAGTTTTAATATATGTTTTTTCTGGACAACAGATGATGAACAGATAATACTGAACAATAAATCTAAGAGAGTATATACAATGGCACTATGTTTAGTCTATAGAGTTCAGATTCCTTAAAAGCAAAAGACTGTATTTCTAAACAACCTTCTGTATTTATTGATCCTGCAAAATTGTTAAATATAAGACATAGATATGAGTTTGACAGTTTTAGTCAATTTTAACTTTATTAGTTGGGGTCACCCAGAGTACCCCATGAAAGCACTGGTCCCACTAATCCTCACTTCCTCATCATGTAATGCAATTTTTGTCAATTCTGTGTCTGCAGTAATGAACCAAGACAGTTAACTCACTTTTAGATTACCTGTAACTTTCAAATTACTTGTAGGGGTCTCAGAGCCATCAAAAGCCTAGAGATGGTGACTGTAAGGTTAAACCAGAAATGCATCATCATCCTGAGACATATGTTAAAAAGAAAAAGAGGTAAAGAAACTCATACTTAATGATCACTTTCTAGGTAGCAACTGCAACTAGTGTCGCACATTATCTTACTTAAAGCCTATTACAGAGGCTACTTTTGTTGGTCTGTATTAATGGAAGAGGTAATACTTGATGCTGGCCATGAAAGATGAAAAGAATTAAGATATTTGAGGAAGAGAAAGAGGAGGTGTCTAATGAGCAAAAAACATGTCAGTCTAGACTCTGCATAGCATATTCTAACAAACCAATTTGCTGAGAACTGATGTTCAGTGTAATGATATTATGAGTGATGAAGATGAAAAAACAAGTTAGAATTAGATTGTGTTGGAAGAAAATAAATCTGTTGCAGGGAATAACTTGAATGGAATATCAAGATAGGCTGAAGCATAAAGCCCTTTAAATGGGATCTTAATAAACGGGGCAATAGACTTTAAGCGTCGTTGCCTAAGTGGTGGCAAAGGAAGTGGAAAGAAGAAAACTGACATAAGAGATTTGGCTGGGTGTGGTGGCTCACGCCTGTAATTCCAGCATTTTGGGAGGCCAAGGCGGGCGGATCACAAGGTCAAGAGACTGAGACCATCCCGGCAAACATAGTGAAAACCTGTCTCTACTAAAAATACAAAAATTAGCTAGGTGTGTTAGTGCATGCCTGTAGTCCTAGATACTGGGGAGGCTGAGGCAGTAGAATCACTTGAACCCAGGAGGTGGAGGTTGCAGTCAGCCGAGGTCATGCCACTGCACTCCAGCCTGGCAACAGAGCGAGAGCAAGAGAGAAACAGAGAGAGAGAGAGAGAGAGAGAGAGAGAGAGACAGAGAGAGAGAGACAGAGAGAGAGAGAGACAGAGAGAGATTTAACAAAGGAAGAAACAACTAGTCTTGTCAATATATCACTGTGAGAGGGAAGGAAATAAGAAAAGTTAGTAATAACTTGAAGACAGACTTCAGCTATTTTAGAGAGATCATGGCACTATGGTCTGATGATAAGTCAGGAAAAGAAGTATATAAAACTGAAAGCTATTACACAACTTGGCAACCTGGGCAAGACATTGTTCTAAAATGTGCTTATCAGACAAAGGAGCTGACACATAAGTGGTGGAAGCTTACTCATGACTTATTGCATCCTGCAGGTGAGACAGTATGCCAAAATGATAGCATCTTTCCAGAACAAGGACTAGAAAATTCTACTAATATCCATACGTTGTACATTTATGAATTTAACTAGCTCCTTAAGATTTCACAAGGATCATGGATTAACCATATCATCCTTTATTACCTCAAGAAAAAATGGAGTCTTTGTATTTCATCATTCAGAACAGCAATATTAAATCCCTTTCACAAAACTCTAGGAGGTGTGATAACCAAACATAGCATCTATTAGGCAAGTATTAGGTATTCCAAATGACTCAGCCAGATATAGGAAATTGAAAAATCATTCAAGAGTCTCCTAAACTGACATATTTCAATAAGATTTTATAATATAAATTCTATACTGTTATTTGTCTAACATACTAGGATTTTGCAATGTTACAAACTACATAATAAAAAGCGTTATCCCTGATGATACTTGTACTTGCTGTTAGCTGAATTGTATATATATATTGAATAAATAAGACACCATAGAATATCCTACCTAGCAACATTGAAAATGCTTATATAAAAAGAGCTAAGTGTCACGAAACAGTCATTTGGCCATCTGAAAAAAAGTGATTAAAATATTACCAAAGCCCAACTTCTAGCAGTATTAGAAAAGCTCAAGAATGCTTTGAATTTTAGTGGACACTACTGAAAAAATTACTGATTCTCCTCTTGGACACTGGTTAATTTTGTACCTAAAACACATCACCTCAAAACCTCAAATCACCAGCTCCAAATACAATTTTAGGAAATAACTGTGTTCCAATCATCCTGTATATAGTCAGTTTTCTTTTCCAGTTGAGACAGAAAATAAAAGAGGAGGAACTATTTTTACCTTATTACCATCTCAGTACAACTCTGCAGAACACTTGTTGATTGTTACAACTTGGTCAAGATTGAATAAACCAGTAAAATTTGACATACTTACAATTCAGAAATAGGTCTCTCTCTTCTTTCTCACTCTTAACTTTTCCCCACAGGGCTTCTGTTTTATATCTCTATTATCAATAATCTCTTGGCACTTCAAATCCCACTGGGTTTACTATTGACAGTGTTATGCCTCATTATTATTATCCTAAGATTCAATCTTCCAGAAGATGAGACGTGTCTCCTTTCAGTGTGCTGTCCTTCTAAGATACTGGGTAATCTACCAATTTCACCATTCACTGGGGCACTCTTAGGTTACTGAGTGTGACCACTGGTGTTTTTTATTCTACTTTTCTGTTCTTGGTACGGTTTCTAGATATCTTAATTATTTCACATCCTCTCAATACATTTACACAGAAAAACTCTACAGACAGGTCTATGTAAAGTGTAGAAACAATCTGTTGAAATATTTCTTAATAAATTGATTATGCAGAGAAGCAAACAGCAATGTACTTTAAAAAATCAAAAACAGCCTTCTCCTTTCACAGTATTAGAAGATTCTGCTGTTCATCTGTAGTTACACCTATTAATTTGCAACCACATTAGTTTATTACCTGTGTCAAGAGTGAAAATCAAAGACAGTAGTGGTCATGTGTGTCTTTGTATCCACATTAGTGAACTTAGATGAGAATAGTTTCAAATAATGAAGGGAGGCACGAAAAGTAAGAGAAAGAAAATTGAATCATTTCATATTTCCCAAATGTTTCAGTCCCTTTAAATTCCATCTTATTTTCTTTTACTAGTATGTTATTCATTAAACACGAAAAATTAAGAAATATAAACGTATCCCTGAACAGCAAATAAATCTCCCATCCTGACCACTCCTCTACACACACTTGTGTACTTTAGTTGCTTTGCTACACCAAATCTTTTCCCACAAAGCTATGTCAGCTTTCTGAGGTAAAATTCTCTCTTATTTTTGATGCCATAAAGAGGAATTAATACAAAATTGCCAAGGCTTACTTTTATTGTCAAGAGGTACATTTTATTCCATTTTTGTTTAGAAAAACCTACAGGAATGCCATCTGCAATATCATGGAGAAGTTATAAAAAAGGCTGTACAAGAATACCTCCAGTATGACAAAACTGAAAATTGTTTTACCAGGTAGTCAGGTAGTTCCACAGGATAAAATAACATATACATGCAGCCAAGGTTAAAGGGCAGATAATAGATACCCAGGGAAGATATCAGCGCATGATTTGAGGTTGCTGAGAACAGTCAACATGCATACCAGGCTCAAGCAATAGAGCACTGACATAGGAGAAAGGAACACAGGCACAAGATGCAGCTCCCTGCATTGTGTAGGTCCCACATGTCTAGTAGATCCATGCAGAAGGTGTGGCTACATTGATGCCACTTTGTGTTGCAGTAGTCCGATTCCAACCCTTGCCCCATGAGGACTGAAATACAGAATGCAGGGAGATGACCAAGGATCACTGCATGCATAGCTAAGCATTTTCTAGAAAAGTTTTTATATGCTGGATGCAGAGGTAGCAGGGGTGTACTAGCTGTGCTCTAAGTTATTTGCATGCAATGCAATCTGGGAGCTTTCTAACACATCCACGCTGAGCACAAAATTCTTCTTGGGAACACAGGGGAGGTGTTGTCAGGCTGTGTATGAACCCTTTGCTCAGATATATAAGCCATTTTTCATAGAAGACTACAAACAAGCACTGTAATCAATTGTAATATTTGTATTTTATAAGAAATCCAGAAATTAAAAGTTTCTTTGCTTATAAAGTCACAGTTAATCCTCTCAGCAACCCACAGGGTAGGCAGGCTATGTGCTATTATCTTCATTTTCAAATGATGAATAAACTGTACTTCATGGATATTTAGGAATTTACCAAAAATCCCACTGTAAATGAGTATAGTAGTTACTTAACATTATGATTCCTGGCAGTTTGGTATGCAATTAAAATCTTTTTCAATGATTACCTTTTCTTTAAGCTTTAAAGATTAAAAATTTGCTATCTCCATGAAAATGCTTATTAGCCCCCAATTGGTTATTATAAATATGAAAATACATTTACTTTCTTTTCACTGGCATCAGACCTTTTATAAAACAAGTTTTATAAATGTAGTTTTATTTTTATATTCCCTTTATTGTATATATTGATTGGGATTACATTCCTCAACATTATTTACAAAGGAAAATTTAAATACAAATTGCTATTGATGTAAGTATGCTCCATTTAAAATTCCTATAGGGAGAAGATACACACTACGTCTTTATGGAATACTGAGTACGGCATCCCCTACCTCCTCCCCGTTGTTTGTGGGGCATACATTCCAAGAATCCCAGTGGATGTCTGAAACTACAAACTATGGAGAACCTGATTGCTATCAACTGGAACACATTTCTGTTCATGTTCCACTGACAAATTTAATGTCTTTTCCATTTTAACTAAATACTTATGTACTGTGGCTGTAACTTTTCAGTCTGAGGTGTAACAGTAAAATTAGCATGAGTTTCTTTTTCCTTCTATACAATTTCATGGATAGAAAACTTATTCTTACCATAGACCTCAACAACCTCAGCATACGATTTTTTTTCTTTCTTTACTGAAAGTCAAGCACTTTCACTTTTTCACATAAAGGAAGCATTTTATGGCCTCCTTTTGGTATATACAAATTGCCAGCATCACTATTCTTGCACTTTGTGGCCATTATTAAGTAAAATAAAGGTTCCTTGAAACACAAGCACTGCAATATTGCAACAATAGATTTGATAACAGATGGTTCATTGGTGGGTAATATCTACAGTGTCAATAGGCTGGACAACACAATGATTAAGGTATTAGGCAAAAAGGAGTGAAGAGTTGGGAATTTCATCACACTACTCAGAACACAGTACAATTTAAAACTTAGGAATAGTTTATTTCTGGAGTTTTCCACTTAGTATTTTTACACCATGGTTGACCATGGGTAACTGAAACTCCAGAAAGTAAAACCATGAACTGGGGGGTGACTACTGTATATAGGTTTCTATCTCACCACTTATTTCCTATTTCAATACACATATCCTGAATTGAAAAAATATGAAATTTGATCAATTTCTCAACAAATATATATAGTGTGCCTCCTAGGTACCAAATCCTCTGCTCACTACTGCAAGTACACAAAGATTAATCAAGCACAGATTCCACTTTCAAGGAATTTTCACTATAATAGAAAAGATGAGACATGAGAGCTATGATTATATTACCACATGAAAGATGGATCCTAAAAAACCTCTGTATAAAGATGACAAAAATGGAGGTTCAGAGGAAGGGCAAGTACTTTTAACTGAGGTAATCTGAGAGAGCTTTCTGTAATAGGTAACTTAGAATGAATATATAAACATATTAAGAGGGGTGAAAGTGCCTTACATCCTAAATGAATGAAAAAGAATCTGTGATGCCAGAAACTGGAAATCCGCCAATGTAAGGAGAAGCAGATTAGCAGAACACAAGCTTGGAGCAGAGAATGAAACTAGTTCATAGAAGGCCTTGAATAACTGTCTAGTAAGTTTGAATTTAGGTCATTTAATATGGTTAAGCATCTCAGACTCTATCAATTACTTCAATTTTCTGGCAAATCTTAAGCCCTGACTTTCATAAATAAAATTTAAATTATGAAGTCTTATCTATGCATAAAATATTCTATGCAATTAAAGGTAGTAATGCTCAAAGAGAATCTATTTTACTGTTAAAACACTGCCTGAATGAAACTTCACGTTTCACATAATATAGATGAAACAATATAAAAAGTATTGAAAAGACATGTGGATAACATTGGTGAAATGGACACATGTATGTCAAGAAGCTTGTACTTAACATATTGAAATCTTTATCTTTAAAAAGTATATTACTGTTTTTAATAATAATATTTTAAGGTTTAACCTTTACTGAATATGTGTTACATGCCAGGTGCTATGCATGATTTGGGTTTATATACACTATCTTTGATGATCACAACAGTTCCATAATTTGGAAGTGACTAATATTTTATAGAAGATGAAACAAAGATTCAGAAATGCCGAAGGTCACACAGTAAATAAGTTTTGGACATGGGATAATAATCCAAGTCAGCCAAACTATAAAACTTGTGTCACTTCCTTCTACTAACCTAAACATCAAACTAATATTTCTAAAGGTAAATTTGATGCTGATTTCTGAAGATACTAATACATTTTGGTTTTTCAGACACCAATTCAATTACTCTTTCAGATTGAAAAGTGTCAATTGTTTTGTTTTCTTTTTTGACATGATCAAAGAAAAAATTGAGAATTTTTTAAATTTCCATAAGGAAAAGCAGCCAACGCATGGTTACTAAAACAAAAATTATAGAATTACGGATTCTATCAGATTCCATCCTATCTACACTTTATATAAACCCTACTGACACTGATACAGATGTTGAAAAATGTCAAACCCCTTTTAGGTATAAGCAGTTTTGGTAAATCTCAAGTCACATAGAACTTGAAGAGTAATACACTACACATATAACTTAATTTTTCTACATTTTAAACAATAAAAATGAAATCTGCTGATGCAGAACCTCATGCAGTTTCTAGAAACAAGTTGGAAAGATGATTTGATAATCAGAGAGATACAGGAATCTCTCATAAGCCCCCTTGGAAAGGACAATTATTATAGAACTGAATTCAATTAAAAGATTCTTAATGGTCATTAAGATAAGAGGATTAACGTAGTTTCCTTAAGTTAGGCTCACTCTCTTCATTTCTAAGCAACAACTGGCTCTAAGCTACTGCAAGTGGCTCCTAAGTCTCTCAGAGATATCCCTTTTGACCAATCATTAAGAACTGAAGTTAATTAAAGTGAGGTAATACCTACCTGAGATGACTTTGCACTGGGTCCATGATGCTCTTTTATAAATTTGGTAACATTCAAGTGCCTAGAATACTTTTAGTAGAATCCACGTGATTAGAATAATTATCAGTTATTTACATTTGGTTTAAGATTACCTAATATTTATTTTGTGATAACTACACAGAGATTTAATTACTGCATTGGAATATTAAATGTCACTATTAAAACAAAATAAATATATTTTGTATTTAATGGAAAAAGTAACTGTTTATTTGAACTTTTACAATTTTTTAGCTAATGTAATGAAAGATGGATCAGATATTTAGTCATAATGCCTGATAAATAGCAGATCAATAACTTTGAGGAGTGTGTAGAAAATTGTTTTTCCCTTTCATATAACCAAAATGACTTGTTCAGATCATAACCCAAAGTTAGATCTCACTAAACAAATATGTAAACACACACACATGTGTGCACACACACATCCACACACACCAACTCAGAAATTAATCATAGCAGACTTGATACTTTTTATGTGATGGTAGTTTTATACACCCAAAGAAAATGAACCCTCAAGATACTGAATCAAACTTACAATAACTTTAAAAATTTATTTCCTGCATAGTTAATGAAACAATCAATATTCCATCACGCCTTGACACTGTACAAATAAACTGCTTAATTCCAAAGTCTCCTTAACTTTGCATTAATTCTTATTATTCAAAGATCTTAGAATTTTGCATTATATTGACATGACGGATCAGTTTCGAGACAGCTCTGAAAGTTGGTATTAGGTGATACTCAAGGCTGAGAGAAAAATCTGATGTTGCAGTCTGGGGTTATTTTAGGTAAGTCAGAGTAGATGTCTATTGTAGATAGATATACAATAGGCAAATGCAAATATGTAAGTAAACTAAAACATTTATCTTAGAGCCAGTATTTTCTGCGCCTGAGTGTGCTATACTCTAGTGTGGGTGTGGGGTATACTCAACGGGTGAACTACATTGGAGTCACCTTTGCCTTTCATGGAATATGCTGACATGACATATACATTTTTTCCCTCCAAATCATAAAATGGTTATTTTTGTACTGAAACTGCTAGGGAAAAGAATGTAAAATATATTTATTTAAAATATATAATTACTATAGAAATTAATTAACATTTTAAATTACCATTCATAGAATGTTTTTTGAAAGCAAAAACTCCAGCAAATAAGTATCTAGCTAAGATGACTAAGAGTTGGGACTCCACCTCTGTGCTAAAGTAAGCTGGAAAAAATACCATGAATCAGGTCCACTTCAGTGAAAATGGACAAAAGCCATTTAACTTTGTTTTCAGATGATCATAGGGAAGATCAAGAAAACTCCCATGAAAAAATTGTTTTTTAAGACTCCACTCAGTGAAGCCATTTATAAGACTCCCAGCATAATTGCTTACTCCCCTGTTGACCTAAAGCACTTGAGTTAAGTAATCATCTACCACAGTACACTATATTTTAACAGATTACACGTCTCTACTAGTTGACTAAGAGTTTCACTAAAGTTCTGTGTCTTATTTTCACCCACTGACATAACAGCGAGCACATATTTGTGGAATAAATGCATTCTGGATAACGAACACTCCGGGCTTTATACTACTGGAATATTTCCTTCAAAATAAATAAACTCTATGACTCTTCTAAGCTGATCTGATAACAATTCACAACTGCTCTGATTAACACATATTTAAAAAAATAATTTTCTTAAATATATCAAAATTAATAAAAACTTCAAAAATCCTGTCTGGAGTAAGGGTCCTGATCTTATCAAAGCTGTCACGCTAACTTCCTGTGCTTAAAAAACAAAATGACTCTAGGTGGTACACCTCTTTCTAAACAAGAGATATACCTAGCATATTGACTTGTTTATGCCATCAAAACTGTGCCAGCTTCATTGTTAATAAACTTATGCCTCAGACTTTCAGTTTAATATCTTTCAATAAAAAAAACATATTTTTGACATACGATTTCATTATTGCCTATTGCCATATTTTTTCGTATGAGTGAAAAATTAAATTACTGGCCTTTGAGCTCATAACAGAAATTAACAGTTTGCCAAGTTACCCGTAAGTCCAAATAGCTCCTAGGGTATTTATTAATGTGAGAAGATACTGACCCAGAAGATGGGATATTTCTTATCATCTTTTCTAAATACCTTCCTATATTTTTATATGACCTGGATGCATCCCACCCCCATTATAAAATAAGAAGACAAGTATTCTCCTCCATGCTTAAGATATAATATTACTTAGAACCAGAAGTGGAACAGAAAAACAACTGATTCTTCACATTCTAAATTTCCCAACCAAATGTTTACTATATAAACTATCCATACTGTTTACCCTAAAAGGGAGACAAGGAAAAAGAGAAGGAAATGCTAAGCTATAACTGCTGTTGAAGAAATTAGGGAAAGGCCAGGTATGAAGCAGAAGAAATTACTCTGCTCAGCTGGATCATAAGTGTGAAGTACCAGTTTAATAACTCTTCCATGTGACAGTTCAGTATAAACTCTAAAACATCACTTCAAATCTCAAATTGTTAATACAACCAGTAAATGGTTCCATTCAGCAGTTCAATTCAATCAGAGACACTGGAGAAAATATATTTTGTAGCTGACTCCTCTTGGTTGGCTTAATATGAGACCGTGCTGCTCAAAAAGCAGAGAATCCAGAGGAAAAAACGAAATGACATGTACACCTTGCTGTGCTCTATATTTACAACTTCAGGTTTCTACCAATCACTTGTTCATATGCTTGACTGGATCAAAATCTATTTTTTTGAAAAACATTTTGGTCATCTTTTTAGTTTGTCAGTAGCAATATCCATTGGAAAAATGCTGTGATAGTTTGTATCAATATGGTTGGGCTCAGATGTCAAGACTCACAGATGAAAATTAACCAGGCCACCTGTACTTCATGACCCTATAGTGTTTGAATCTATCATAAGAATGCCAAGCTTCAATTCCTAACAATGACCAACTCATAGAAAAATCCTTCTGAGTTGCTTGTAAGGACAGTTCATGCATTCCCCAGAGACAATTATCTTTGATTCAAGTGAGATCTACAGACTGGTGGCCTTCATTTACTTAACACTCTGCAGTAATGGGCACACAGTGTTCAATAAATATTTTGTTGATTAAATAAAAAATTAAAATATTTTATTAGGATTTTTATTTCTTCATTATTTAACAAGATCCCTTAATTGACAGCTCCAAATGAGAAACACTTTTATATTTTGTGTAAATCCAGTGTTGAAATCACTAAACTTATCTTGCTTAATGTCTTTAGTCTCCACATTCATATGATGGGAAAAAAAAATTAAGCAGATTTTGAGAATAAATCTGACTCTGCCATTTCCTAGCAATGTGGCCTTGAAATATTTTCCAACATTCTCCAAACCTCATTTGTATCTTCTACCAAATGGGATGAAATGCAAACTTTTGTGTTTATTTCAAAGGTTAAGGAGGAGCTTGAAAGGGTTTCCCTCACGCTTGCCGCACCGTAGCTCACATAATAAAGAATGAAGTACTTACCTTGACACAAAAGTCTTCTTTCACTTAATATCAGGGCCTATTTGAAAAATTTTGTTATCCATGAGAACAAAATACAATCTCTTTTTTTCTACTTGGCATGTTGCTCTGCACATATATAGATTCCCATGGAGAGTTACACAAACTGTTATTGCATTCATCTACCCAAAGCTCTAAGTTTAATTCCAGAGTGTTTGATTATCATGAGAAGGGAGAAGAAAAATGTTGATTATGAGAGCCATGATCAAAACAAAAAAATCAGCACAATAGAATGCTAAATGAATTTAAATGCTAAAAAATATTTCCTCAATTATGCTTCTTTTCTTGTCTCTTCCCTTCACTTTTGGAAGTGAAGGTGAGTTTGTTTTGGAGGTGGGTAGATGAAAGTTCTTTCTGAGGATACAGGAACAAACTGGTTCAATTGCTCATCTTGCTTTACAAGTTGAATCCTCATTTGTTTTATTTCAATTATGGCTCTGGATCACGCTGTCTATGTGTTACATTGATATTGTATTTACTTATTAATCATACGCATCCATTATAATTTTATGTATTTTTTGTAACTATCTAGGAAAAGAAAGAGATGGAAATAAGTGTGGTAGTCACCCCAAAGCTAACCAATATTCCCTCCTCCCTTTTCTTTCTCCAGAGGCATGGTTTTAAGATGTGATCTAGCTTTAGCTAATGCTATGTGAGTACAAATTAGAGTGTATGTCGGTGAAGAACTTGAGCAAGCATTTTTAAAATCACATCTTTTTCTATCCTTTGCCTTTTAGCTTCTTCTATCTTGCCCCTTCTAGTACAGCCTGAAAGAAAGAGAATAAAACCTGAAGATACAGAAGTCATCATGCAAGCATAACAATAAAAATTCTAATGGTAACCACAAGCTCATAATCTATATCTTTTTTCTTTCTCCTATAATTACTAATAAAAACAAAACAAAATTAAAGTTGGGGATCTGGGCAGGGGGAATATGAGGACAATGGGCATGCTTTCTTTGAAGATAACAGCCTACACAGGTAAAGAGCAGAGTAGCCTGCTAAGCAGGAAAAAAGAGGTTTTTCTTTCCACATAATCATAATAATGGTTAATCAGGAGCTAGAAAAAGCCTAGTTTCTTCTGACATTGCTGAGCCATCATGTCAGTCTTGGACTGCTTAAAATGAGTCCATATTTATTTAAACCACTGTAAACTAATTTTTTGATGATTTTAGCTCAAGACATTCCCTGAGTGTTACAAGGAACAATTTGTCGAACTCAGAAAAAGATATTCATAGTGATAAATTGCTTTTACTTAACATTAATTATATCACCTTACTGCTTTATAATAAAAAATCTTCCTAAGATTTGAGTGTTAACAGAAGAAATAATTCTTTGCATGTTGGGAATAAATGGCTATAATATACCCAAACTTACCTTATGTCATAAAGCAAGTTTTCTCTTTTCCTTCTTCCCTGGTTATTATTTCCATTTTTCACTTAACTTATTTGACACTTAAGTGTGAGACTCACCCATTATCACAAAGAATTAAACAAAAATATGAAGCTACTTCTGAGCTCTACAGGATTTTCAAATTTTATAATGTTCAGAGACACTCAATTCAGTGGGCAGGATGAGGACGTTCTTTCAAGAAAGAACAACGAATAAATCCTGAATGCCCCCTTGAGGTGACATGGACTTATGGGCCACCATAAGAGCTCAGAGCCAAGAAGCAAGATTTTTTAGATGAAAAGATATCAGTAAATGCAAATGTTACACACTATGACAATGGCCATGGAAAAAGGTGTCCCCATGACCAGTCAAATCCTTTATGTTTAAAATACATACCAGGCTATGTACATGGAAACTGGAATTGTCATTAAAGAGACCACAAAAAAAGAAATGCAGAAAAGAGATTACAGAGGAATGAGGATGGGGAGGGGAAATGAAAATTACATATCCAGAGAATGTGACATATACTCATTTCCAGCAGTATTGTACAAGTTTTTTTCTTTTTTCTTTGTTTGATTTTTGAGACAGAGTCTCTCTCTGTCACCCAGGCTGGAGAGCAGTGGTGTAATCTCGGCTCACTGTAACCTCTGCCTCCTGAGTGCAAGCGATTCTCTTGCCTCAGCCTCCTGAGTAGCTGAGACTACAGGTGTGCACCATCACACCTGGCTAATTTTTTTAAAAATTTTTAGCAGAGACGAAGTTTCACCATGTTGATCAGGCTGGTCTTGAACTCCTGACTTCAAATGATCCGCCCACCTCTGCCTCCCAAAGTGTTGGGATTACAGGCGTAAGCCACTGCACCCAGCCTGAGGTGCTTTTTGATAATCTCCATTTCATGTTGGGAAGTATTGATTCCAACATCTCTTGACTTTTCTTAGACATTTTCAAGATGCATCTACTTTTTTCAACTTAATATTTTCTTCATTCTATTCACTTTATTTCCCCATGGAGCCTTAGTTTTTAAAAAGCTTACAATTTTCCATTGCTTAGGGCAATTTCTTTTGGATGCCTTCAAATACTTTACAACTGTGATTATTTTAGTTATTTCTGCTAAGTCTCAATATAAGTCTTATGTGGCTTGACCATATAACACTGAGTTCAAAATAAACTGGGCTAAGAGGGATGGTCTAGCCAGGCAAGTAACATCCATTGATTTATTTAAAATTTCCAAATTCACTAAGAATGTAAAAAGGTGAAGAAATTAGTAGTTATCAGAATGCCTCTCTGAAAGAATACTCCAAGTAATTTGATAAGCTCATTGGATAATTAAGATTACAAAAGTCATACCAAGTAACAACAGGAAATATGTTTCCAACAAAAATGAGTCTGATGAAGAACATTTACTGAGTCAAGTGAAGAGGGCACATTTGGAGCCAAAGCTGAATTGTTCATTGTAAGAGAGAAAAGGCTGAGCAGTAATCTTTTTTTTTTTTTGAGATGGAGTCTCATTCTGTTGCCCAGGCTGGAGTGTATGGTGTGATCTCAGCTCAGTGCAACCTCCACTCTGGGGTTCAAGTGATTCTCCTGCCTCAGCTTCCCAGGTAGCTGGGAGTACAGGCATGAGCCACCAGGTCTGGCTAATTTTTGCATTTTTAAAAGAGACAGTGTTTCACCACATTAGCCAGGCTGGTCTCAAACACCTGCCCTCAAGTGATCCGCCCACCTTAGCCTCCCAAAGTGCTGGGATTACAGATGTAAGCCACCATGCCTGGCCAGTAATTTTTATTTTTACCTTTTTCTGCCATCAGCCTCTATTCTAAATAAATGGTGAACAAATATTTGAAGTGCATCAAGCCTCAAACAGTTCATCTGATCAAAATACCCTCACATCTCACTGAAGCCCTAGAATAAAGTACTCAACCAAAAAGATCATGTGTTTTTCCCTTGTTGAATGGTTTTGAGGATTTTTGTTTCCATACTCTAAATCATTTTTTCTGCTTATCCATGTTAAATTTAATCTGTGATTCAGTTTGGATATCTTCTAATATCGTGTCTCAAGTTTTGTGCTCCTATTTTCTGTTGCTCGTTGTTAAATCCATCCACTGAGTTCTTCATGTCAGTTTTTAGTTGTAATTTCCATTTGATTTTATTGTTCTATCTATTTTGTTTAGAGTTGCAATTTTCCATCTTTTCATCTTTTTTCCCTATTTCCTCTGTAATCTTCAACATAATAATTATAGCTATTTCAAATGAATTCTTGCCAGTACCAATAACTGACTCACTGAGTACCTGTTTCTTTACATTATCAATTTCATGTCTCTATCTTTTCTTTCTCCATGTCTACTAATTTTTGTTGAATGCAAGGCATTGTGAATTAAAAATATCAAATGGTAGAGGATCTATATGATAGTAACTTTTTCTAAAGAAGATCTTTGCTCTTCCTTCTGCTTGCCAGATAAAATGGTGTGGATGGCAACTTATTCTGATAATCTTTAAGGAACCATGAAAAGAGTTAAGTCAATGTGACGAGGCCATTTTTGGAAGACTCAGTCTATCTCTCCTTTGCCTTTTTCCTAGAGAGAGTGGCCCTTCATGATTTTCCTTGGAAATCATCGTAAATATTTGTCTCCTCAGCAATGAAGGACTGCAGAAGTTTAACCTATTTTTTGGTCTTTTTTGAACTAGCTCTTCAATTCCTGCCATGGGTAGCTTCAGATTTTGACCAATGTCTTCAGGGGTAGACTGCATGTTCTTTGGAGGTCCCTCACGTCTCAGATTTTGTCACACCAATCCCTTTTCCATAGCCAAAAGCTCTGATTTGTTTGTTGTTTGTTTTCCTGTACCACAGCAATAGTCTTCCCTCAAGGTGCAATATGTTAAGACTTTTAAGTGACCCTAGGGAAAAAGAGGCTGGGAGATGATCAAAGTCAAACTGCCACTCCTGCAAGTACTTTCAACTCTCATTTGTTGATTTCATGTAGCTTCCCTTTCTCCAACCCTTGACAGGTATTTATTTATTGAACAGTTCATACATGCAGAAAATGCACTCTGCTTTCACAAAGTTAAATCTTGTGAAGCTTTAGAATTCATGAAATATTAGAGCTGAAAAATGTGCATGCATTTGAAAATCTTCAAGTTCCATTTTTGTTTCTTCAGCCCAATCGGGTTGTAAAAAGCGCTGCTTGCTTCTTTGTTCCTAACAGTGACCTTCTGTCTGGGCCTAGTCCATATCTGCAACTTGTAGCCTGTATGGAGACTGAGTACCTGCCCCTGAGGGACCACTACAGATCCTCAGCTCACTTCTGAAAGGTTCTCCTTGCTATTTGTGTAATTAGTTTTTCCATTTGTTTTTAGTTAGGTCTTACTCTACTGTGAACTACTCTATCCTTGGAAATGGAAAGCTTAAGTTGTTTTCGATTTCCGTTAGGTAACTGAAACCCTCATTTGCTTATGTTAGACTAGCAAAAGACACATAAAGTATAGAGATTAATGTGTCAAACACCAATGTATCATCCAAACACCTTAAAAAGTACATGTTTACAAATCAACCCAGCCCCAACTTAATAAACTACTGCAAGTAAAATTGAAGGTCCTTGTACATAAGTCTCTCACTCCAAATTATTATGTTGGATGTAATATTTACTTTTCTTATACACAACTTTACATTCTTTCCCCCCGTACCCACACTCACTCCTACACTCTCCACATATATGCGTTCAAATTCATAATTTACTATTTACTATTTTTGTATATGTTTAAACTTTACATAACTTGTATCATACATTGTATTACCTGTGCAACTCGCTTTTTAAAAATTCAACAATCTTATTTTAAAATTTAAATTGTGTTGATACATGCAATTTTTATTATATACTTTCACTGAGCATTTGCATTCTTTCTTTTTTTCCCGTTTCAGTCAATGCTGCTATGAATATCCTTATGTGAGTTTCTTCTTTCCCATGTATAAGAATTACTCTGAAGTACACACCTAAAAGGAGAATTGCTAGGACAAAGAATATGCCTATCTTCAATTTGAGCAAACTACTCTATAAGATAATAATTCTAATTTGAATGCCATCCACATTTTAAGGGAGTTCTGCTCATCTACAGCCTAACAAATACTAAGATTAATCAGCCTCTGTAATTTTGCCAATCTACTTATACTGACAACTCATTTTATTTTTTTAATTTAAATATTTATTTATTGGAGGATTTTTATATATGCTAAATATCAATGCCTTCTTGACTACATGTATTGCAAAACATCTTTTCCTCTTCAGCACTGACTGAAATGGGAAAGAACAGAAAGAATGCAAATGTTCATTCTTTCTTTTAGACTTTGTTTATTGGGTCTTTTAATGTGCAGACATCTAAAACTTCAAAGTATTCATTTTTAAACACTTTTTTCGATTATGGCTTACATATTTTTGCCTTAAGAAAGAATACTTCTCTCTCAATTTTCTTCTAGAAGTCATAAGTGCTTGCTTTATACATTGAGGTTTTAATCCAACTATAATTATCTTAAAAAGGTATCCAATTTTCTTCTATTCATATGAGTAGCCAATGGTTTCAGCACTCTCTCACTGATTTGTAATGCTATTACATCATCTACTAAGTTTTCTGGTATTCATGTGTTTCTTTTCTGAATGTCTATTTAATTCCAGTCAGCTATTTGTTCTCTCACCATGTATTTGTTTGTCTTCAAAATTATGGAATATTTTTGACATTTTGCTGCTTTGTAAATACTTTTAGTATTATGTTAGTGATTCAGATAGGTAAGGCTATGTTCTATCATGATTAATTTTGTATGTTGATGTATTCGCACCACAAACTTTGATCATGCATCTAATACCTGCCAAGCACTGTATTCAAGACCCAAAAGTAAGATGACTCAAAGTCTATTTACTCTAGCTTAACACTTTTGATGACTGTTATACACTTTCACATATGGTCTAAGTAAATAACAGATATTGTCTGTTGTGTACGACCATTTTGATCTTATTAAATTTTCCTAAAGTGAGAAATTAGAGCACTTCCATAAAAAATATCTTGGAAATATGCAATCTTATCACTTTTTCAATCTGTAACATTCAATGTTTATTTTAGTCATACAGAAGACTGTAATGGAATTGCGAGACCCATTCTCTACTTGGGTTTCTGGGAGTCCAGAGAATTGGGTCCAATACGAGTAATAATATTGATTACTCTTTATAATTAATAACTGGGGGAAACAAAGGCATATGAATGATTGCTTCTTTAAGCAATCTACTTTTCAGTGCTAAAAAGCCACTGAATACAAAGGAATATTAGTTTTACATGGCTATATGTGCCTAAAGTTCAGGATTTAAATGCAGATATCCTGTATGGCAACTATGCAACAAACAACACTATCTCTAGAAAAATAACCACTCAAGGAAAATACACGTGAAACTAAAGGTGCATTCTCTGTTTTTTTCTTAACTATTAGCATAACAGTTAGCAAATGAATACACAAATCTATTTCAGCTGTCTGAAAGATTTAATTACACATCCCAAATGCTAAAGGTGTTGCTAGAAAATAAATTATACAGGAAACCCAGCTGGTCAGATATTTCTTCAGAAAGCCAAAGTATTTTGGGAAAAGTTTTATTGTGGTGTGTGGGTGTGTGTACGTATGCATGTGTGTGTATGATGTGAGAGTGTGTGTGCACGTGTGCATTTGGAAAGAGTGGCAAAGGAAAATAGATGGATACTCTCTTCCCAGAAATAATTTTATATACTGAAATCCTCTCAGCATATTACCTTATATCCCCTGGTAAGTACCTGTGTTATAGGAAGCCTCAAAAAAATATATCCTTTGGCTCTGCTGGAGTGAAGCTTATTTTTCAGTTAAAATTAAAAAATAACTGTACATCCCACTGCAGTTTTGAAGCAGCCCACAAGTAATACTGGTATTGCACAACATTCTGATCTTGATCTAACCAACCCTGATCCCCTCCATGGTAGAAGTAAGAAGGGCACGTCATCCTCGGACAACTGACCAGGAACTGCAGAAGTTCTGCTGTTCCCACCACAGCTCACCTGTTTGAGGTAGAGATCTGCAGGTAAAACTCAATCTCAATTGTAGCTACAAACTGAAATTACAATTGGCTGGGTCTGTTAGGTTATATTCATGACACATTTCAGGATATGAGCCCTTGAGGGAAACATTTAGAACTGTAAAAGTTATCATAGGTCAACTGTTGATTTGAGAAAAACTAAAATACTACATCTACTGCATCTACTAGTTTGTGGACTTTGCACAGACTGATAAATACCTAAGAAATAACAAAAAAGAGAAACAATTACTAGTATCTGTATTTTAAAAGTGGATAAAGAAGAGCCATAGGAAATGAAGACATGTAACTTGATTTCCATACCTGAAGAAAAGGACTAGAAAAAATAATCACTAATCAATAGTGAGCAATACTCAGCCTGCCTTGCCAGACTAATCTAACCTGCTTTTATGTAAGAATGAATGCCCTTGACCTAACATTCTGCTCAGCATGCTGCAGCAGCAACGTCTTTCAGAGATGAATTTGAATGACAACTAATTACTATCTTTGTTGATGGCCATTAGAATAAGTGCATTTTGGGTGGTCAACTTATCTTCCTCGGTAAACCATAAAAGACTTGCCAAGCATGAACATCAATACCCGCACCAATGTCCACCCACTGAAAGGGTGGGGATAATGTATGTGGTTACTAAGGATTTCACATCATCTTAGACGACATAAAATGGTAGGATTCAGGTTGATATGTAGAAAACTACTTCAACCCAAGGGTCTTTATAGCTGTAAATTTCTGAAAGTACAGTGGAACTACATCAAGTTTCTCTGGAATCCCCACCCCTAAGATATTAGTACATTTTCTGACAACCATAATTGAGATAAGGCAAGAACAAGCAATAATGCATGCAAAATAGCTAGGTTTTTTTTTTATGAAAATGTTCTTATTCTCCCATTTTTACTCCCCAGCAATCTAACAAATGGATCAGTATCTGATACTGTCAGAGGCATTCAAACCAAAGCAATTCCATCTTGAACAGGAGCTGGGTAAAATGAGGTTAAGACCTACTTGGCTGCCTTCCCAGGAAGTTAGTCATTCTAAGTCACAGGATGAGATAGGAGGTCTGCACAAGATACAGGTCATAAAGACCTTGCTGATAAAACAGGTTGCAGTAAAGAAGCCAGCTAAAACCCACCAAAACACAAGTCAATGAAATTATACACTAATTATAATGCATTAGCATGCTAAGAGACACTCCTACCAGTGCCATGTCAGTTTACAAAAGCCATGGCAATGTCAGGAAGTTACTCTATATGGTCTTAAAAGGGGAGGAAATCTCAGTTCTGGGAACTGCCCACTCCCTTCCTAGGATTATATCCACCCCTTGTGCCTATAATCAAGAAGTACCAATAAGTTTAAGCAGGTGAGTGGACTATGTTGCTGCTCTGCCTATGGAGTAGCCATTATTTATTCCTTTATTTTCCTAATAAACTTGCTTTTACTTTATGGACTCGCCTCTGTTAAAGCAAACTAAATATGGCCTAAGAAGGACTCCATACTTCTAAATTTGAGTCCCTGTAGATGAAGTGTAATGCAGCTTCATAGTCAGACAAAACTGAAAACCTAACTTAATAGTATGTACCTGGAACAATAGCTGAGTGCTGGCCAATACCAGCGGCCATACTTCAACCACTCATAGAATGCTGAATGTTCAAATTGTGATCAAATACAACAAACGCTGAGCTATAACCAATCTCACAGTTTCTTTAACTCACTTCGGACTCCTGCACGTCACTTCACCTTTTCTGTCTATAAATTTGTTCTGACCACGAGGCACCCCTGGATTCTCTGTGAATCTGCTGTGATTCTGGGAGCTGCCCAATTCTCAGATTGCTCATTGCTCAATCAAACTCATTTAAATTTAATTCGGCTAAAGTTTTTCTTTTATCGCCTCAAATTCCTTCTTGTGCAAGATCCAAGAACTCTCTTTTGAGGTCTGGATCAGGACCCCTTTACAGTAACAATACCATTTCACTGGAGATCATCTAAACCTCTGTGAGTCTTCATTTTCTCATCTTTAAAATGAACGTGTTGAATTATTACATGATTTCTAAAAATGAATGCAGCCCTAAAACTTTTCTTAAACATAAACTGGAAGTATATACTTCCTATTATGCCTATCTATTAAAAATGCAAGTAACTATAGGCAAAAATAGATAATTCATATCAATAGTTACACACCCCCACACCTCATTTTTTCTTTGGTCTTATTATATTGCTCAGGTTGGACTCAAACTCCTGGGGTCATGTGATGCTCCTGCCTCAGGCTCCAAAGAGCTGAGATAGCAGACATGTGCCTCTGCACCTGATTTATCAATCATTATTGCTAAGATGTCAAGCTGAGGAAAGTGTATAGAATATTGAGAAGTGGTTATCCATATACAAATAAGATTTCTATATTAAATGAACAGATGGCCAAAAATATATTAGTGATCATTAGAAAGGTAAGGCAGTCTACTTTTTAGAATAAATTCAGCTGTACTACTGTTTTTGACTTCTCCCCCCCCCACATCTCTTTTTTTCTTTTGAGAAAGTTTTAGAAAAAATAGATCAAGAAGTAAGAGAGAAAGAGGAGTATTCTGTATTACTTAAAGAAAATGGAATTTGACCTAGAGACCCATTTGTGTAAATAAAGCTACGAATTATACCTAAAATTAAAATATAAAAGAGGAAATAAAAAGCATGAGTACCCTACCAAGGCAGTAAGTAATAGCAGTGGAGCTTCAACAGAAAATCTAAGAAAGCAAGAACAAAAAACAACTCAGTACAAATACTAAAAAAATAAAATTACAAAACACAATCACCAGAAATTTGAGAGAACAGTCCTGAGAAAATTATTTTGCCACAATTGAAGAAAAGCAACCTCGTCTCTATAACGTAATTCTTAAGAGTCCAGAATTAGTCAATATAAACTTTTGATTATAGTAAAATAATCCCCATTGTTAAAACATCTCTGTGTTCACCATATCACCATATCTTATCTAGTTCTTAAAAGCAAATTTATAAATTCCTCATAACAAATGCCATCCTAAAATAGCATATTTTTCTTTATGAAAGAGACACAATCATCTTTCATTTAAAAATTGTAAACTTTTTATTATTTTTACTGCTCATTTCAACTTCTTCCTTCAATAAGGAAGTAACAGGAGAAAATATGCTTCAATGCTAGTCCACATTTATACTGCCCAAAACATCTTCAGTTTAAAGCTGATTTCACAGGGAATTACAAACTTGAATGACTCAGCTCATGATCTCCTTTAAAACTAACTTCAGATATGACTGCTTCATGCTTCATCAACTGTCTTTAACATAATGAATTACAAAGCATGGTTAAATCACCTTGCAGGGACTATTTAAAAGTGAACAGAGTCCTTTTACTTTCCAACTTATTCCTCTTAGAAGATTAGGAGGAGATAACAGATGGTTAATTTTCCATCCATACTAATCTTAAAGGCAGTCAAATGTCAAATGGTCCATGCTATCATTAAGTTCTTTTGTGTATAGTGTATAAGTCATTTTTGAGGGTCACTAGTAGACTAATTATCACAATTACCTAAATTATGTGTTGAACTACAGTGTGTTATATTTATTATCCAATATCTATAGGATCATGTGCTAAATTGCATTCAATTATAATATAGTAACTGACATAATTAAATTCTAATTGAGGTAATTTTTAAAAAAGAACTTGAATAAAGGTTTTAGTAAGGTATTATCTGGAACATAAGAAAATAATGACACAAAAAGTGTGAAGCTCTCAAAATGCAAAGATTCTGAAAAGCTTCTTAAGCCTAAAAAGGAAGGTTTCTCAATGCCACCAAACGACACTGAGAAGACAGGTTGTTTTTTCTCTGTCTTTCTAAATCTGTCCTTGTGCTTCTATTCTCAGTCACTTCACCATAGTTTGGGCTAATCTAGTGCACTTCCTCCCTGAAGTATTGCAATAACCTAGATGAGTTCCTTTCTAACTCTCTAAGTGTCATCTAATGCATTCTGTAAGCCAATTATTTCTTATTATATTGCCCAGTTCCAGTATCTTGAGATGCCTTATCCTGTTACACATTCAGTTCTCTGACACTGCCATTATAGGTCATCAGGTAGTTTCAATGTGGGTAGAAAGAAGTGCAGAACACAGTGCTTATGAAGCCTCAGTCACTAGCTATGTGGGCTTGAGGAAGCCACCTTAGGATCATGATTCAAGGACCAATCTAACGCTGGCTCTCAGACTGTGAACTCCTGCCTCTGTGCAGTACTTCGGAAGTACCAGCAGAGGCAGCAGGAGATCTGGGGATTTACTAATTCTTAAACAGAATTTTGACCAATTTTCATGGTGTTAGCCCTGCTTTACACTAATTTCCAAAGGCACCCCTTGGCACCTTTTGGGTCCATGAAGTAAACTAGGTAGCTTCTTGGCTTTCTGCATAATTACTTTGGGATTTAAACACTTCAGTACTGCTGGGTTAGATATCACTTGTCCATCCACATTTCGTTTTCCAAAATTGGGTTGCTATTGTCTGTTCTTTTGTTTTTGTCCTTGTGAGTTCATGCCTCTGAAAAAGCTCCCTTTTACTACCATTTTAACAGAATTTCATAAAAAAGTAAATGTTCAATTTGCTATCATTACCTAGAATTACATTTTCTGAAACTTGTTTTAGGAAACGTATGCTTGTAAATGCTAAATCCAGCAATCCAGAAGGCCTGGAATTGGCCTGTGCTGTGCCATGAAAATAAAAAATATATCTGCACAGTGCAGAAGCCCAGGTAACGCATGAAATGTACTGATTAATACTGTTGCTTTATAACCATAGGTCTAAGGAGTTTGGGGAGATTTGTACCAGCTTGTCAGCATTGCTTAACTGATAACAGTAAGATTGATGATTTGCATTTGTTCTCCATGAGATCCTTAGAGGGCCTGTTACTGGGGCTGGCTATGTAGCAGAAATCTGCCAACATGTGCAGCAGAGTCACCAGGGCCAAGACTCCACTTGGACATCCCTGTGCCAAGGTGTTTCATGCACACATCTGTGGTTTCTGATCTGAGAGAGATAGTACATCATCTATGATCTTGACTAAAGAGGGCAATTGGGGCATGCACCTACCTTTCCTGACTTCTTGCTGTGAAACAGCCTTTGGATGTGATACATATCCTTAACTAAATGCTGTTGCTATATTGTATCATTTTCCTGCAATAAAATATACGTTTGTGTGCACTGTCACTGTTGATACTGTGAGTCTTCTTTAGCAACCTAACACTGTTTAACTGCCACTGTTAGTGCAATAGATAACTACAGAAATCTACATTTTCATATGTTGCTTCAATTATTTCTGCATAACAAATTAGTGTGTTACATTTATTAGGTAAAACATTATTCTCGTTGGTTTCGGATCCTAATAAAAGCCTCAGAATCAGCCAGGAGCTGGGAGAAGTTTCGTCAATGCAGGAAAAGGGGAAGTGAGAGCTCCCAGCAATCCACATTCCTTCAGTGGACTCCTACCACCTTAGCCATAGGAGGTTCCTTTGACCATTGTGTGCCCCGAGATTAACATAGGGGATATCCTGGAAACCATGCAAAGGAACTTCTACAGAGAGAGAACTCACTCTGTGTCTCACAAGCCCCCGAGTCTAGGGCAGAGGTAGCATGGCACCATTTAGTGAATACAGCCCCCACCTCACCAGACTGCATCCTGCCCTGCAACCAGGGCTGCAATCCCACATAGCTACACATGCTCAGAGGCCTCAAAGACAAATTCCACTGCCTACAACCACCACAACTGCAGACTGCTGTGGGCCAAGGAAGAGGGAAAGCCACTGGCCTACGGCTGCTCTCAGGGAAAGCAACTCTGCCCTCCTCGGTAGCAGGGCTGCAGCACAGCTGCTGCTACCTCCAACTGAGCATCCTACCAGTGGCCTGGGATTCACCCCACCCCTGCAAATCACAACCAGTGTCTTTAGGTGCTCTTTAGGCCTGAGAGCATAGCCCAGCATGGCTCTGTTTTGGGTCCTTCTCCCCAATCCAATACCACAGCACACCATCCAGAAGACTGGGGATCACTCAGCCCAGCCCACTAGTGGTGGCACCTAAACATGCCTCCTGGGGTCTGAGGTCAGGCCCACTAAACCTGCCACAACCATCACAGCTAGCACCCCCTCCAATATGCCACCTGCAAATCCAAGGACCAGTCTGTACAACCCATCACAGCCACTGCCAACACTAGCATGGACCATGTGGGTCCCAGAGGATTGTCCCAACATGGCTACCACTACTGCTCATGCCATGACCACTTCCCGGGGACTTGGGAAACCACCCATCCACCCAGCCCACTGCTATCATTCCCAGCACCCAAGCAAGCCACCTGGAGGCTCAAGGATCAGCCTACTTGGATCTGCTAGCACCATCACCAGCAATATGCTGCTATAGGGCTCAAGGACAGGCATGTTTAGTCCACTGTGATCATTAGGGCCCAAAGACTGGCCTACTTGTCATCCCAGTCCCGAAAATAAGTTCACCATAGCCTCTATTAACAACCACAGCCTAAGCCACCAGGAAATCATAGACATTTCTGAGGCTATTTACAACCAGAAAAAAAAATCATAGCACAGGCTGTACTACTGTATGTGCCCAGAATTGAAGCCCAAATGCTACACTCAACACCACAGATACAACTTCAGAAAAAAGTCCTTTCAAGTGAAAGCAAATTTTAAAATTTGGAAACAAACAAACACTGCCACACATAATGATAAAGGAAGCATAAAAAAGCAAGGCAAATTGATACATTCAAAGAAATACAATTGTCCAGCAATAGATCCAGCAATTAGAGAAAATTACCAAATCTGCCCAAAAGTTCAAAATATTGATCTAAAGGAGCTCAGTGAGATACAAGAGACTTCTAAGAACAATACAAAGAATTCAGAAAAACAATTCCAAATATGCATGAGAAATTTACCATAGAGATTGATATCATAAAAAGATACAAACAAACTCTGGAATGAAAGAATTCACTGAAAGAAATACAAAACATATTTGTATTTTTTGGGGGGTGTGAGGGTAGGCAGGGTGTTGCTCTGTCACCCAAACTGGAGTGCAGTGGTACAATTACAGCTCACTGTAGCCTCGACCTCCTGGACTCAAGTGATCCTCCCACCTCAGCCTCCCAAGTAGCTGGGGCTACAGGCAAGTGCCACAATACCCATCTAATTAAAAAAATATTTTTTTGTAGAGGTGGGGGTCTCACCATATTGCCCAGGCTGATATCACACTTTTGGACTCAAGCAATCCTCCCATCTCAGCCTCCCAAAGTGTTGGGATTAAAGGTGTGAGCCACTGTGCCTAGCCACAGATACATTTGAAAGCTTCAACAATAGACTAGATTAAGCAGAAGACTCTCAGAACATGAAGAGAGGTCTGTTAAAACAACCCAATCAGACAAAAATAAAGAAAAAAGAATCTGAAAGAATGAGCAATGCCTCTGTTACATATGGGATACCATAAAGCAACCAAATATATGAATTATCAGGGTCCTAGAAGGTAAGAGGGAATGAAAGGTTTAGAAACCTATTTAACAAAATAATGGATGAAAACTTCCCAAATCTAGCAAGAAATTTAGACAATAAAATATGTACAGATATGTCCAAACAGATACAAAGCAAAAAAACTTCTCTATGCACATTATGGTCAAACTGCCTCAAGTCAAAGGCAGAGAGACTTCTAAAAACAGAAAGACAAAAATGTCATCTATTAAGTAACCCCCATGAAACTAAGAGCATATTTCTCAACAGAAACCTTACAGGGCATTGGAAGAATGGGATATAGATTCAAAGGCTGAAAGAAAAAAAATCTGCCAGTTAAGAATATTATATCCAGCAAAATTATTCTTTGGAAATGAAGGAGAAATAAAAGTATTTCCCAGACAAACCAAAGCAGAGGAAATTAATCTCTACTTGACCAGCCCTACAAGAAATAATCAAGTTCTAAAAATATATCCACCCAAAACTGGAGCACCCAGATTTATAAAGCAAATATTATTAGCTTCTAAAGAAAGAGACAGACTAAGTATAATAATAGTGGGGGACTTCATCCTCAAGATAGAAAATCAACGAAGAAACGTTAGATTTAAACTGGACTTTAAATTAAATTAGAACTAACAGACATTTACAGGACATTTTTGTCTAACAACTGCAGAATACACACACTCTTCTTATAAGCACATGTAACATTCTCCGGGATACACATTATGCTAGGCAACAATGTAAGTCTCAACAAATTTAAAAAACATGAAATCCTCTCAGACCACTATGGAATAAAACTAAAATTGAATAACAAAACTTTTGGAAACTATACAAACACATGGATATTTTAAACAACATGCTACTAGATGATCATTGGGTCAATGAAGAAATTAAGATGGAAATTTAAACAATTCTTGAAATTAAAAAAAAATAGAAACACAATATACCCAAACATATTGAGTACAGCAAAAGATTTTCTAAGAGAGAATTTATAGCAATAAACACCTATATTTAAAAAGTATAAAGACTGTGGCCAGGCATGGTGGCTCACACCTGTAATCCCAGCACTGTGGGAGGCCAAGGTGGGCGGATCACCTGAGATCAGTTCAAGACTAGCCTGGTCAACATGGTGAAACCTTGTCTCTACTAAAAATACAAAAATCAGCCATGGTGCTGGGCACCTGTAGTTCTAGCTACTTGGGATGCTGAGGCAGGAGAACTGTTTGAACCTGGGAGGCAGAGGCTGCAATGAGCTGAGATCATGCCACTACACTCCAGCCTAGGCAACAGGGCGAGACGTGGTCTCAAAAAAGACAGAAAAGAAAGAAAGAAAAAGAAAGAAAGAAAGAAAGAAAGAAAGAAAGAAAGAAAAAGAAAGAAAGAAAGAAAGAAAGAAAAAAGAAAAGAAAGAAAGAAAGATTTAATATAATCTAATAATAGACCTCAAAGAACTAGAAAAGCAAGAACAAACATAACCTAAGATTAGCAGAAGGAAAGAAATAATAAAGATCAGACCAGTACTAAACAAATTAGAGACTTAAAAAATTACAAAGAATTAAATACATGAAAAGTTGGTTCTCCAAAAATTTAAACAAAATTAATAAACCACTAGCTAGAGTAACCAAGAAAAGAAGACAGCAGAGACAAATAAAATCAGAAATAAAAAAGAGACATTACAACTGATACCACAGAAATACAAAAGATCTACAGAGATTATTATGAAAACTATATATGTGAATGAACTGGACAGCCTAGAGGAAATGGATAAATTCCTATAAACATACAACTTACCAAGATTAAATCAGGAAGAAAACCTGAATAGACAAAGAATGAGTAGTGAGAATAAATCAGTAATAAAGTCTCCCAACAAAGAAAAACCAAGAATCAGAGTAATTCACTGCCAAATTCTACCAAATGTATTAAGATGAACTGATGTGAGTGTTCTCTAAACTCTTCCCAAAAAAACTGAAGAAGAGAAAATCCTCCCTAACTCATTATACAAGGTCAGCATTACCCTTATACCAAATCCAGATAATCACACAACAGAAAAAGAAAAGTACAGGTCAATACTTCTGATGAACACAGCCACAAAAATCCTCAACAAAATACTAGCAAAGCTAATTCAACAACACTTACAAAAAATACACCGTGGTTAAGTGGGATTTATACCAGGGATGCAAGAATAGCTCAACATACACAAATCAATAAATGTGATACACCACATCAGCAGAAGGAAGGTGGAAATTATCTGGTCATCTCAATAAATGCAGAAAAAGCATTTGATGAAATTCAATATCACTTCATGATAAAAAAATTCTCAAACTAGGCACAGAAGAAACATAACTCAAAACAATAAATGGCATGTATGACAAACACACAGCTAATAACATTCTGAATGGAGAAAATTTAAAAGCCTTTTCTGTAAGAACTGTAACATGACGAGGATGCCCACTTTCACCACTCCTATTCAACATAGTACTGGAAGTCAGCCGGGCACCTTGGCTCACGCCTGTCATCCCAGCACTTTGGGAGGCCAAGGTGGGTGGATCACTGGAGGTCAGGAATTCAAGACCAGCCTGTCCAATATGGTGAAACCCCATCTCTACTAAAAATATAAAAATTAGCTGGGTGTGGTGGGAGGCATCTGTCATCCGAGCTGCTTGGGAGGCTGAAGCAGGAGAATGGCTGGAACCCGGGAGGTGGAGGTTGCAGTTAGCTGAGATCTTGCCATTGTACTCCAGCCTGGGCGTCACAGCAAGACTCCATCTCAGAAAGAAAAAAAAAAAAGGCAATCTCCCCTCTTAGGTGCTTTAGCTATCTGAACAAACACAAAGAGGATTATCGATGCCATTCACTTCCCCAACATAGTACGGGAAGTCCTATCCAGAGCACTCCAGCAAGAGAAAGAAACAAAAAGCCAAGCATCCACATGGTAGAACAGGAAGTCAAACTATCCCTCTTTGCAGATGATGTGATCTTATATTTAAAAAATACCAAGACTCCACTAAAAATCTCTAAGAACTGAGAAACAAATTCAGTTATGTTCCAGGCCACAAAATCAACATGTGAAAATCAGTAGCATTTCTATACCCTTATAATAAAATAGCCAAAATAGAAACCAAGGAGGCAGTACCATTTACAATAGTTTTAAAAATACCTAGGAATAAACATCTCTGTAAGGAAAACTACAAAACATTGACAAAAGAAACTGAAAAGGACACAAATGGAAAGCATCCCATGTTCATGGATCAGAATAATTCATATTGTTAAAATAAACATACTACCCAAAGTAGTCTATAGAATCAGTGCAATCTCTGTCAAAATACCAATGTCATTTTTCACAGAAATAGAAAAAACAAGCCTAAATAAAATATGTATGAAACCAAAATACAGCCAGAAGGCCCAAAGCAGTCTTGAGCAAAAAGAACAGCATCACACTACCTGACTCCAAAAGATGTTACAAGAGTATAGTAAACAAAACAGCATGGAACTGGTATAAAATTAAACATATAGATCAATAGAACCCAAAAATAAATATACATATTTATAGAAAACTGATCTTCGACAAATCTGTCAAGAACATATACTGGGAAAAGGATACCCTCTTCAATAAATGATGCTGTGGTCAAGCATGGTGGCTCATGCCTGTAACCCCAGCACTTTGGGAGGCCAAGGTGGGTGGATCACCTGAGGTCAGGAGTTAGAGACTAGCCTGGCCAACGTGGCACAACCCTGTCTCTACTAATAATACAAAAATTAGCCAGGTGTGATGGTTCATGCCATTACTCCCAGATACTTGGGAGGCTGAGACACAGAATTGCTTGAACCCGGGAGCTGGAGGTTGCAGTGAGCCCAGATCACACCACTGCACTCCAGCCTGGGCGACCGAGTGAAAATGCATCTCCAATAAATAAGTAAATAAATAGTCCTGGAAAAACTGGATAACCATATACAGAAGAATGAAACTGGACCCCTATCTGTCACCATATACAAAAATTAATTTGCATAAAAGACTGAAACATAAGTCTTAAGACTATAAATCTACTGGACAAAACCATAGAAAAACCTCTTCAGGACATTGATCTAGGTAAAGATTTTATCGCTAAGATCTCAAAATCACAGGCAACAAAAACAAAAATAGACAAATGGGACATCATTAAATTAAAAAGCTTCTGTCAGCAAAATAACCAACGAATGAACAGAAAACCTTTTTAATGGAAGAAAATGTTTACAAACTATTCATCTAATGGGGCTAATACGCAGAATATACAGGGACCTCAAACAACTCAACAGTGAAAAAGGAAACAATCCAATTAAGAAGTAGGCAAAAGACATAAGTAACACAATTCTCAAAAGAAGACATATGAATGGCCAGCAAGTATACAAAAAAATCTCAACATCACTAATCAGGGAAATGCAAATTAAAACCACAATAAGATATCATTATACTTTAATAAGAATGGTGATTACTAAAATGATGGGGGAAAAAAAAACATTGGTGAGCATCTGGAGAAAAAGGAACTTTTAGACCTTTAGTGCAGCCACTATAGAAAACAGGGCAGGCTGTGCACAGTAGCTCACGCCTGTAATCCCAGCACTTTGAGAGGCCAAGGTGGGTGGAGCACAATGTCAGGAGTTTGAGACAAGTCTGGCCAACATGGTGAAACCCCATCTCTACTAAAAATAGAAAAATCAGCCAGGTGTGGTGGCGCATTCCTGTAATCCTAGCTACCCAGGAGGCTGATGCAGAATTGCTTGAATCAGGGAGGCAGAGGTTGCACAGAGTTGAGACCATGCTACTGCACTCCAGCCTTAGAGACCAAGCAAGACTCCAATTTGGGGAATAAAGAGAGGAAAAAAGAGAGGAAGGGAGAGAGGGAGGTAGGGAGGAAAAAGGAAAAGAAAAGAATATTAAAGAAAAAAAAAGAGGAAATTATTTGACCACACAAAAGAAAAAACCATGTCATTTGCAGCAACATGGATGGAACTAGAGATTATTATGTTAAGTGAAAGCCATTATTATGGAACTAGAGATTATTATTCCTTAAGAGGAAGGCAAATATCACATGTTCTCACTCATATGTGAGAGCTACAAAAGTAGATCACGTGGAGGTGGAGAATGGAATCAGAGATACCAGATGGATGGGTAGTGAGGCAGAGGGAGTGACGAAGAGAGGTCGGTTAATGGGTACAAACACAGTAAGACAGAAGATGTAAGTTCTAATGTTTGATAGCAGAATCAGGGGACTACAGTTAACATAATGTATTATATTTTTCAAAATAGTCATAAGAGCCACAAAAGGTACTCAACACATAGAAATGATAAATAGGTGACAGAGACCCTAAATACTCTGACTTGATCATTACACATCTATGCACGTACAAAATTTCACACGTATCCCATAAATATGTTCAAATCTAACATATCAAAAAATTAAAAAGACTCAAGTGTGAGTAAATTTCAACATACTACAGAAAAATTTTAAACAACAACAAGTAGAAACCAGCACCAGGCAGCAATGTTAAGCACTTTTTTTTGTTGTCATGTGGACAATCTATAAATAATTGATTACTCATGACTATCAGCCTGGCACTCTACCGTCTATTATAAAGTAACGTGCCTTGCACTATGAACTAATGTCAGGAACTAAGATAATCAAAACAAGTAGAGAATTTCAGAGATATAGATTTTCTATCTACATAGCTGGAAAATTTTAAAGAAATGTTATTATAAATTTCAACTATTAAGCTAATAAAAAAGAAAAAGAACTATATGTATGGTAATTTTGGCCCATATCCTATAGGAATTTCAAAAGTTATACTGATAGCTTGAATTGCATTTTGAATCAATATTAGTGTTCACTCTGAAGCAGAATGCTAGTGCATTCCCAACGAGAATAATGTAGCCAAATCTTGCACCTGCTCAAACACCATTCATCAGTCACAGTTACATGTGAGCCCACAGCACCAAGCCACCATGGAGATTACTGTGGCCTGGATTGCTTCCATGAAGCTCCCAACAGCAAGGCAACATTGAACACATTTCAAAATGGGATTGGGCAACTGAGCCAATGTCAAATTCTGAACTCAAAAAGCATAATTTTGGAGTAATAGGTCACAGATGTCATAGGTAATGGCCAAGTACAAGTCCTCAAATTAAGAAAAAAAAAATAGAGTTTCCAAATGTCTACCGCGCACGCAGTATTGAGTTAAGAAGTGTTTTATACACAAAAATCAATAGGATAAATATAATAATTCTCATTTTAGTAATGAAAAAAATTAAGGCTGAGTTTTATGAATGGAGAAAATGGAATATAAGTAATATACTGAAATTCTCAGTGCTTGAAATGTCAAAAGCAGAATCTGATCACAGGTGTACAGAACTGCAAAATGTACTTTTTCTGCTGCAACACATTGTCTCCTAAAAGAGCTCTATCACTCTTTCAAATTCTGACTATACGTACTCACTTTTAGTATCCCCACTGAAGTTTAATATTGCTGCCTATCTTGCTCAGTTATTGAGTTTCCTAACAAGCAGACATTTCAAAGACAATCATTCATTTATTCATTTAATAATACATATGTCAAATATTTTCTGAATACCAGCCTACTCAGGGTAATCTTTAAATGCAGTCCTGTGTGTAGAAACAAGAATACAGAGACCCTAAATACTCTGACTTGATCATTACACATGTCAACCAAGGAATTCATAATACAGATACAGATAGACATGCATTTAGGATATTATCTAAAATGAATCAATCTTTCTTCCTTCCTTCCTTTTCTTGAGAGGGAGTCTCACTCTGTTGCCCAGCCTGGAGTGTAGTGGTATGACCTCGGCTCACTGCAACCTCTGCCTCCTGGGGTCAAGCACTCAGCCTCCTGGATAGCTGGGATTACAGGCGTGCACCACCATGCTTGGTGCATGAATCTAAAATGAATATTTCATATATCCAGTATGCATGCCACGTCTTATATACTCACACATTTAAATTTTCTTTTCTTTGCTAAATTATGACATTTACACTATCAGCTGCTATTAAACAGTAAGACTACCTGCCTGCCTGATTTGCAAGGCTATGCTCTCATATCAAATACATTTTTGTCTATGCAGCAATGAATATTTGAGCAATCATAATAATGTTTTATTGTGCTTTGCTTTTATTTTTTTAAAAGGCCAGAAAATGGAAAATAGAGGCATTGTTTTAGAGATAATACAATTGAGACAACATAGAAATGGCTAGTCATGCCAAAAGTGATGAATTCTAAGCTGACTGGCTCTGTTTTCAATTATGAGGAAAAATAGTATAGTCCAAATATCAAAAAGAACTGCCAGATTTCACCATTGAAGATTTTGTCTGAAAGCCCCCATTTAGTGATGAATGAAACAAACAAGCATTTCAAATTATAAGTTTAAAATCAAGATTAAAAAGCTCACCAGCAATTCAGATTCAGAGAGGACTTCACAGTTCTAGAATTGTACTTACACGATTATTACAGCCTCCTTTACCAAGAGAAAAAAACTTAAGAGTTCACACTTCTTTTGACAGATTCTTCAAGGGAACTGATAAGAATCCACTAAAGTGAGCATTAGAATCTCTTATTAATTCCCTTGCAAAATCACTACCAAGTACTTTTCAATATCCAAATGACTTGTTTTAATTTTACCAGATGTCGTGCAAATAAACTGCAAAATTAGTCTATTACAAGAAAAATATAGCATATTCATGTGTTCAGAGAAGTAGATCAGGTAAACTATTTTATACATGAATTTCTCTATATTTAATGTTGAATCCAGTTTTAATATTTTTAAATGTTACAAACTATACTTCAAAATTTTTCAATAATTATAAATAATTATGAATGTTATCATTTTCTCTGAGAGATTAATCTCATTTCTGATACTGCTCTATTTTTTTTTTTAGAGACAACTATTAAATATAATTTTAGGAGTGTTTTAATTGGAAATTATGGGACAATTTTATCAGAACAATCCCTTTTAAAACATGTCGGATGTTTGCTGCACCCATCAACCCATCACCTACATTAGGTATTTCTTCTGATGTTATTCCTCCCCTAGCCTGCCAGCCCCAACAGGCCCCAGTGTGTGATGTTCCCCTCCCTGTGCCCATGTGTTTTCATCGTTCAGCTCTCACATAGGAGTGAGAACATGCCCTGTTTGGTTTCCTGTTCCTGTGTTAGTTTGCTGAGAATGATGGTTTCCAACTTCATTCACATCCCTGCAAAGGACATGAACTCATCCTTTTTTGTGGCTGCATAGTATTCCATGGTGTATATGTGCCACATTTTCTTTATCCAGTCTATCATTTATGGGCATTTGGGTTGGTTCCAAGTCTTTGCTTTTGTGAACAGTGCTGCAATAAACATACATGTGCATGTGTCTTTACAGCAGAATGATTTACAACTCTTTGGGTATATACCCAGTAATAGGATTGCTGGGTCAAATGGTATTTCTGGTTGTAGTACCTTGAGGAATTGCCATACTATCTTCCACAATGGCTGAACTAATTTACATTCCCACGAACAGTGTAAAAGCGTTCCTGTTTCTCCACATCCTCTCCAGCATTTGTTTCCTGACTTTTTAATGATCGCCATTCTAACTGGTGTGAGGTGGTATCACACTGTGGTTTTGATTTGCTTTTCTCTAAATGCAGAAATGCAAATCAAAACCAGTGATGACAAAGCTTTTTTCCATGTTTCTTGGCCACATAAATGTCTTCTTTTGAGAAATGTCCGTTCATATTCTTTGCCCACTTTTTGATGGATTGTTTTTATCCTGTAAATTTGTTTAAGTTCCTTGTAGTTTCTGATTATTAGCCCTTTGGCAGATGGATAAATTGCAAAAAAATTTCTCCCATTCTGTAGGTTGCCTGTTCATTGATGAAAGTTTCTCCAGCTTGGGCAACAGAGCAAGATGCCGTCTCAAAAAAAACCTGTAACATTAGATTATGCAAATATTTATTTGCTATGACACAAAAACAAAACTGATAAATCAGATCTTCGCCAAAATTTAAAACACGAGCTTTTTGAAAGGCAGTGTCACTTAAGAAAAGAGAGACAAGCCACAGAATAAGAGAAAATACTTGCAAAGTATAAATCTGAAAATGGCTTATATCCAGAATACATAAGGAACTCTCAGAACTAAGGAAGGAAGGTCAGACATGGTGGCTCATATCTGTAATCCCAGTACTTTGAAAGGCTGAGGCAGGAGAATCACTTGAGGCCAGGAGTTCAAAATCAGCCTGGTCAACATGGCAAGACCCCATGTCTCTTAATGAAGAAAAAAAAAACAAAAACAAAAACAAAAAAACAACTCAGTAAGAAAACAAACCTTTGAACAAAACTTTGATACACAAAATAATGAACAAAACTTTGATAACCAAAACATGGATGAACTGAAAAATTGTGCTGAGTGAAAAAAAGATGAACAAAAAGAAAAAGAGTAAATACTATATAATTCCACATACATAAAATTCTATAAATATATATATAAAATTCTATAAATTTTATATTATATATATATTTATATATAATATAAACTTACAAAGTTTTATAATATAAACTACAAAGTGATCTCTAGTGAGAAGGCAGATCTGTGGTTGCCTGGAGTAGGAGGGAGGATTTTGAAGGGACGTGAGAAAACTTCAGGATGCAAGGGGTATGTTCACTTTCTTGATTATGTTAATGGTTTCACAGGTGAATACATATGTCAAATTTCTCAAATTAGGCACTTTAAATATGTGTAGTTTATTTTATGCCATTTATAACACAATAAAGCTGTTTTTAATAATAAAATTATTAAAAAATCATGTTAGGGAAAAATATTTATAAAATATTTTTTCATAGAAATTGGGAATACATTTGAACCATAAAATTAATTTGTTTATATGTTCAAAATAACCAGATCCTAAGTTTCTTGAGGAAATGTGAACAGAAGGTCTCAGTAGGATCAACTATAGAAGTACCTCACTAGGATCAACTATATTACTACCTGGATTTTTGGAGTCAGTCAAAATCTTAACATTAAAAATTAGATTCTACTAAGAGACAGTTCATTCCTCAAATGAAATATTCCTACAATTATTTGCTCAATACTGGTATTAGTTTTATTAAAAAGCTTACAAATGTTAGATAGCACATATTTTTAAGCTTGTTAATGTCTTAAGTTGTCCTCAGGCAGCTCAACATAATGGAATTTATTACAAGTCTTCATTACATTGGAGTCTTCCAAAGACACGCCCAGTTCCTTACAGAATGTTTCAGATAACCATGTATTTTTAATAGCAAACTTCTTGGAATGTAGAGTACAGAAATAACTAATAATGACACTTAAATAGATTTTTTTGTTTATGCAATGAAAGTTAAATTTGAATCAATGCAATCTAATTTTTGAAATATCACAGACAACAATTTCCTTGATATCTCATTCTAAAAGTGTTTCTTTCATTGTTTTCAAGTCCGTTACAATAAAATGCAATCTTATAAAATGGCATTTTAATATCCTTTAACAATATAAATGCTTGCCATAAAAATATGAAAGGAGAAAAAAATTGCCATGTACTTAGAATCACAAGGAAATCACAACTAAAGTTGAATAGTTTTTCCACTTTTGATGGTTTATTCAATCTTTTGTCACCTAGTCAACAGTAATATGTATAAAAATACAGTCAAATTATGTATCATGTTACAGAAAAAATATAGCACAATAATGCATTTCAATCATTTTGAATACTAGATTTTTGTGTTGGGTGCTCTAGTTAGGACATGGGTTTTTAAAAAAGAAAGATGTTCCCATACTTCAAAGGAACTTACAGAACACATAGTCACAGAAAAGTCAGCTGGGCACTTAAATATTAGTAGAATGAATGAATAAACAAATGACAATGTCACACGGGCCATTTAAAGTCTACAGTAGAAGAGAAGCCACCAAAGAGACTGAGATTGAGCAACCAAATCCTAGGATAGTGCAGTGTTTTACGCACCAAGAAAGAGTTCCCGAGTAAAGAACAAGTGGCCAAAGTTACTGGATGCTGCTGACATTTCAAGCAAGAACTGGGCCAACAAACATCCTGTATATTTAGCCCCTTAGATGTTAATTACAATCTCACTGAACGAATTTCACCTGAGTGATAGCTATGGACGTTTGAATACAATTGGCTGAGGAGTGAATGGGAGGTGGGAAAACAGCTTGAAGTTTAGATTACCACATTGGGAAGTTTGTAAGTGAAACAGGAGCTGAAAGGGTGGCAATTAAAATCGGATATGAAGTACTGAGTCACTTTTGTTTCTGTTATTGTTTTCAGACAGAAAATAAATATTTTAAATGCCTGTGAGGAGGTATGAATAGAGAAGGAGGTAAAATTCCTGAGAAAATAATGGAAGAAAAATTTTGGGAGCACAAGTAGAGAGATTTTTCTCCACTTGACCTGGTTAGAGAATCAACAGATTGCTGGGAATGAAGGTGTCTATTCAGATGTGGTGCTTGGCTATTCAGTGAGATCCTCTGTTCTCTGGTTTTGATTTTCTCTTTGCATTGACAGAAGATGCTATAAGCTGAGAATGGTGAGAAGGTGGAATTCAAAGCTGTTTAAGTAGGTGGTACAATGGAAAAAAACAGACATTATATATAGCAAATATTTAATTTCATGGTTTAAAACAATTAGTCTAACAGTTGGTATACTAAAACCAATAATTTTATATATGCTGGAACTTTTTTCTAAGATTATTCTCTGTGTAAACAAACATTTTTAAAGATTTATTTTCTTCAAAATGTTATAAGTACCACATTTGTTGCATTTATTCAGTCCATGTCAATATATACCCTTTCTTAGTTATTTTCTTTAATTTTATGAGCATAATAAATATTAATAGATTGGGGAAGTCACATTATCAGAGGTCAACTAACACAGAAAAGCTCATGTTAAAAGAGAATGCTATGAAGGCCTTGGTTTAATTTCATTCATGTATTTTAGATTTTTTTTCCATTTCTAACACATACTAATTTTTCAAACAAAGTTCATTTTTCTTTACTGTCTTCTTAATGATTTCATTTCAGCCCCAATTACCAGAATTCCTTTAAAAAATAAAGTGACTTTATATATTTTTTCATTTTTAGGATATTTGAGGGGAGATGTGCTGTTTCACAGTGGTTAATAGGTTAAAACCTAGAAATTTTTCTTTTAACCTAAAAAACAGACGTTAGGTAAACCATTTTTCTTAAACAGCCATTAAACAGTGACAATGACTACTCCTGAATTGCTTAAATTTCCATTTATCCAGGTAAATGTTTCCAACTGATTTCTTAAAAACACGTTGTTTTCTAAAAATATAGCCAAGTGATATCAGTTTGTAATCTATACAGGAAAAATTACTTAAAGTGCCTTAAAAAAAGGTTTTTATGCTTATATGAGTTGGGAGGGCACTGTGAAAAGGGAAAGAGCAAAGAGGTAATGGTGAACAGTAGCTTTTACTCTTTAAGAGAAACATGGCATTGTCCAGCTCTATAATGAATCTGGAAGCCTAGATTTAGATCATCAGAGGCAGAGTCTTAGATGACAGCTCAAGGTGACACAGTGGCTCACACCTGTAATCCCAGCCTTTGGGAGGCTGAGGCAGGTAGATCACCTGAGGTCAGGAGTTCAAAACCAGCTTGGGCAACAAAATGAAACCGTCTCTACCAAAAAACATATAAATTTGCCAGGTGTGGTGGTGTGCTTCTGTGGTCCCAGCTACTCAGGAGGCTGGAGCAGGAGAATCACTTGAACCAGGGAAGTAGAGGTTGCAGGGAGCCTAGATCATGTTGAATTGCATAAAGGGAGAAACATTTAATAGACTCATAATATCAGTATTCTTCAACTTAACTGGTAAAGGCAGGTTTTATTGTATTTCAAAAAGAAGTCAAGCAATGTAAGACAGTGACTCATCATGCCAACACAGGATTCTCACTAATCTGCGTCCAAATCATGGCTCGATCACTTCTAGCATATGGAACCTAAGGTACGTAAGTAATAACCACATCACTTAACTACTGAATCTGTGCTCTCACCTGAAAAATGGAACTAACGCACTAGCTTACTGGAGGATCCAATGGCGTAACCCAAACAAAAGGCTTAGAACAGGACCTTGGCCTGCAGCAAACACTCAGAGGTGTTAGTCATGCTTATAAATCATTAATGGGATGTTTTTGTATGTAAGTACCTATATCTGAGTAAGAAACATCACATATATCTTTTTAAACTCCTCTTTTAAATAATAATAAAATGTTTCTTCTTTTGAGTTACGACTATGGACAATGTGTTTTGCTTTTTTGCTTGTTTTTCACGTCAAAAATTAATTAGGCCAGAAGTGTCATTCCCATCAGATAACTCAGAAAATCCTATATGCAGCTTGTAGAAGTTTCTTTATACTGTTCTATTTTCTGTCTTATTACAGTGGCCATTGCTTATAGAAATTTTATTATCCCTTGCATCTTTCCATAGGTATTTGATAACTTAAAACCATATCAAGCTTTTGCTGCATTTGTGCATGATTATTATCTCTAGATTAGTAAGGGGGAATACTCAATCAGGCTTCCTAGAAAGAAGTTTCAGCTATTGGAGAAGAAAATCGCAAAAGGTAAACTAGAGTGAGGAAAGGAGGAAACATTTTGAAAAGCTCCCTTAACTGCTTAGAGATACTTGCATACAGATCTGCCTATTGTAGAAACAATGTCAAGGACATGGAGATTAATGTTGGCTTTGCCGTTAATGTGCTCCAAACAGCCATCATGAGCAAAAGGAGGTCAACCTTCTGTGTTCCCTGGCCATTATCATTCCCCACAAAGAGTCCTAAAAACCATCACAAAGCAAGACAATGGCGTCTAATGCTGAAGTTCTCTAAAGCCCATTTTGACCTGTCTGAGGCTCCACTGGAAGTCAGCTTCCTTCACAACATAAACAGAAGTGGCTGGAGCTCCTCTGAGAGCAAAGGTAACCAAAAAGGTGTTCTTCTCAGGGAATGCGCCTCTGCAGGCTCTGATGGGCTGGATCCTCTGGGTTGCTGGGACCCTAACATCTTGTAAACAGCTGGCTTTCTGTGGCTGATTCTCAACTTCTGAGAGAAACCTTCTGGGTTTCTCTATAGACAGGAATCTATAGGCCACAGCAGCGGAACATTTCTCCAAGGGAGGCTGGCCAAAAGCCCAGGCACCTCAGGGAATCCAGGATGTTAGAGAAGGAATTTTTTTCCTCTGCTTAGCCGAGGAGTGCAGTTGGCTCACATTCCTGAACCCAAAAAGGATAATTAAGATTGGCAAATGTTAAGCTTAATTAGGAAATCTTAATGAACTTGTTTTTTTTTTTTTCTTTTTAGAAAAAGAAAAGGAGAGAGAAAGAAACAGCAAAAGAAAGAAAAAAAAAGAATGAAAGAGAGAAAGAAAGAGGAGATTTTAGAAAAAGAGAGAAAAGGAGAAAGAAACAGCAAAAGAAAGAAAAAAAGAATGAAAGAGAGAAAGAAAGAGGAAGAGAAAGTGGGAGAGAGAATGGGATTCTTGTTTTATTGCTCAGGCTAGAATACAGTCTAAAAATGGATATTAAAAACCTCTTTTATGCCAATAATTGTGCTTAACAATGGAGACAGGAAGGAATAGGGGATGAAAATAACAAATAAGCAGCCAACCAATATTTTATTTAAACCTTTGAAATGCTATGCAATTGCTGGGGAGTGATTTACTTCCAATTATGTGGTCACTTTTAAAATAGGTATAATGTGATATTGAGAAAAATGTATGTTTCGTGGATTTGGGGGAGGAGAGTTCTGTAAATATTTGTTAAGTCTAGTTGTTCCAGGTCTGAGTTCAAGTCCCTGGATATCCTTGTTAATTTTCTATCTTGTTGATCTGTCTAATATTGACAGTGTAATGTTAAAGTCTCCCACTATTATTGTGTGGGAGTCTAAGTCTCTTTGTAAGTCATTAAGAACTTGCCCTATGTATCTGGGTGCTCCTGTAATGGGTGTGTATATATTTAGGATCGTTAGCTCTTCTTATTGCATTGATCCTTTCACCACCATGTAATTTCCCTCTTTGTTTCTTGTGTTCTTTGTTGTTTTAAAGTCTGTTTTATCAGAGATGAAAATTGCAGCTTCTGGTAATGCTAGCTGGCTGTTTTGCCCATTAGTTGATGTAGATTCTTTATTATGGTGATGCTCTTTACCTTTTGGTATGTTTTTGAAATGGCTGATACTGGTTGTTCCCGTCCATGTGTAGTGCTTCTTTCAGAAGCTCTTGTAAAGCAGGCCTGGTGGTGATGTAATCTCTGAGTACTTGTTTGTTCACAAAAAATTTTATTTTTCCTTCACTTATGAAGCTTAGTTTGGCCGGATATGAAATTCT